>SNQJ01S0060734.1:55671-73730 GCA_010110895.2 Picea sitchensis | reverse complement strand
ACTCGTATCTTTGTTTACGGTCAAGGCTTCATCTTCCCACTCAGGCTAAGTAAAACCTAGGTAAGATTTCTTATATAATTTCGTAGGGTTTTTTACTCACAGTCAATTGATTAGTTTACTCATTTGTTATCTTATTTTTTAATACTAACATCTTGTTTATTGATGGTGGCGCAGAGAATACATTTATCTGGTTTTTAGATTCACACATGAGCAACAGTTATCATTTTTTAAGATACTGCCAAGTTCCCTATTGCAAGGTCGTTTGCAAGATAAGAGTCTCATCTCTTTACTAGGCTCATTTTCCCCTCATTAAAATTATCGTCTTCATTTTAAATTGATTGGATAATACAAAAAATATGTTGGTCTTATACATAAGTCACATACAAAAATTAGCAAGGAGAGGTCGAAACCCTTGCGTGGGTTTTCTAGTCATCACACAGGTAATAGGTTTAACATTTTGTACAATGATTTTCATCCCTTATTGTGAATTTGATTTCATTCAAATGTGTAATGAATCATTCTATTTCGAATGCAAAGGGTGTGGCTCAAGCCTACACTCATACTAACCCTAGTACTCAGTTGCTGATAGAGGAAAAATGATTCCAATTCAATTATTAATTCTTAGAGATAAAAATGCACACCTTCCAAAGGTACATAAGTAATAGTCCGTAGATTTCTTTCAAGGAAAAATAGTTAGAATACACTCATACAAAGATACCATTTTCTTAATAATGGAGCTATTATTTAATTTGGACTGTAGGTTATATACCTCGATGTTAATGCATGGATTCTCATTTTTGTTAAAAATTATAATAACTCATTATATGTGCGTTGGCATGTTTTACAGGAAGCACGTGCTTGTCATTGATGGAAAGAACAACAACGAACCAAACCTCAAGAGCACAGAAGATGAGAAATCTCAAAAGAGATAGCGGTTCAAAAGTGCAGACAAGGTCCAAGAGACAGACTTGCAGGAGGAGAAAAGGTCGAGACCTGTGAACACTTAGAAAACCTTCTAAGTCGGAGAGATCAGAAGCTCAGGAGGAAGAGAGATAATGGTTGTTGGATCACCGATCCAGAGGACCAACAACCATCAGATTGAATTAATGGAAGGACAGGATAAGAAAGGGTTGAGATCTGAGATCTGAGATCTTGATCACCCAAATTTTCGACAGCTGTCAGATCGAAATAAATGGGAGGATAGGATAAGAAAAGATGGATAGTCGTTGAATTTAATCCAAGGCAAAGCTGCATCACAGATAGATCGAGCCGTTGATCTAATATCTTGATCAACAAATGACATTCGTTTCGGGTCTAAAGATGTGAGGAGGTTACGCTCTGGAGAAATCACTTCGAGAGTTTCAGTTTGAGATTTGAAATACATGAATCCCGGAGAGTCGAAATAAATTGTCGATCGTCAAATCATCCAAAGAAGATCGCAACCGTCAGATCGTTCGAAGAAGATCTCAAGCATCAAATCATCCAAATTGGATCTGGGTCGTCTGATCCAGAGTGTCCATTTGATATTTTGAAATCTCGAAGTCCGGAGAGCCGAAATAAATCCTCGACCGTCGGATCATTCGAAGTAAATTTCAGCCGTCAGATCATTCTAAAGTGGAAGGACATGATAAAATAGAAGAAGGGAGCACTAATATCAACGACTAATAATCAGGCTCTCAGATCTACGATCGTGAGGGCATATCCATTTATAACCCTAAAATGCACCGGGCTTACGGCATCATACCAACTCATGTCTCTTCCTTGCCAAAGTCATCTGTTGAATAAAACCTTGAAAAAACACTTAAAACAAGCAACATGTGCCCTAACCCATTGTTGGGCGTGTTGGAATGCTGGCAGGAATTATACTGCATGCGTTTGAACGCGGGCTAGCCCACTACATCCTTCGTTTACCTAACAAAGCAAAATCGGGGAAAGTTTCCCGGAATGAAAAGCTTTGCGTCCAGTTAACTATAGCTCCCGATAGCCATGGCGAGAGTTAGATCTAAAACCCTAAGCTCCTTCTAGCCTATAAAGAAGGGTAGGGTACTATTCAAAGGAGGAAAAATCGCATGAAACTACGCCCGATTCTTAGAATCCAGTTTGTCCCAACCCTTTAAGCCTTTCGCCTTTGGGAGAATTCAAGCAAAGCGGTTGGAGGACAAAGAAGAGGAGGAGCCGGTCGAGGATCAAAGGCGGTGGCGGTCTCTATAATCATTAACAATAGCATGTGTGTAGTTTGTCTTGATTGCGGGATGATGCGGCTTTTTGGAAGAGAATGCTTGAAACAGCGGAGATAAAACTCAGCGGAGGATCTACACCAACCCGTCGATAAAAGGTTAGTTGGTTCTTCCCATGTGTGCATGTGAAAAAGGGTTTTCGGTTGGGGTAGAAGGTTAAAGTAATTTCTTAAGGGTCATGATCTACATACAAATTTAAGCCCTAGCTTGTTATTCCATAGGGTAATATTTCCCAACAAATTGGAAGGCGGCTCGGTGGGATATTTACTCTTAGGGTTTCTCGGATTGATTAAAGGTTCTTGGGTAGTTCAAAAAAGTTGAGTTTTATGTTTCTTTATTTGTTTTGTTTTACATTGCAGGTCAAAGCTAGCAGGGAACATAGTTATCAATACCAGTTTTCCTTGACATACGCTTGACATTCATTCTCGGGAAACACAGAGGTACAAAGTGGCTGCGAAGGCTGCAGCATGTAACGGCCCTAATCTTCTACAGCCCGTTTGAGCAGCTGGCGTAGTGGACTGATGATGTAGAGCCGGGGAAATAGAGGTAGTCCCTCTCCTATGGAGTTTACCTTCGGGGGGCTTCACGGATATGTCGAATCTTGATTGATTTAACGTCTTGTTTCGGTCGCCTCATTGTTGGATTATTTTTGCATTTTATTTTTCTTTTTACCAAATTTTTCTTTTGGTGAAGTAAGAAACATCAAGCCACCGGAGACCACAGTTTGTCAATACCCGAGAGCCTCTTTCAGTCTGGACTTCTTACATTTGATTTTAATCTTTGATTTTATACCTACCGCAGGTGTTTACTGGAGTTCACGCTTTCATGAATTACCTAGCGTCTTGTTAGTAGCTTCGACAGCGTTTGAGCAGCGTCTTTGGCTTCCCGATAACGGTCAGACACCCATCTGAATTAAATGTTTGACACAGGGTGGAAGTCAGCATCCTGTGGTGAAGTGTTCCTTTTCAGAGTTTGGAGTCTAGGGTGCACAGTCAGTAAGTTAGGACCTCATATCCTTAGCTTGTTTTTGCTTACTTAATGTTTTGATAGGAAAGACAAAAGGAAAAATTATTTTTTGTATGGTTTTAGACAAGTGTTAGGAATTGGTTCTTTACGGATTGCTTTTTGCATCTACGCCACGATTCTTTTTCGTCGCTTTAAGCGAGAACTTTATTTTTGTTTTCTTGGTTTTGCTTGTAAGTCATTTTTCCCTTTATTGCGTCATTTTGCAATTAAATAAAATAAAAAAAAAATCTTGTTTCATTGTCTTCTTGGTTTGAAGATTGTGTTCTTGCATCATTAGCTAGGAAGAAGTCTTTTGCATAATTTTTAAAGCGGTGCATGTAAATTATAAGTAGCGCTCGCGGATCACGGCCCGAAAGTCCTTTATTTTCTGCATGAGATCTTAGTAAATTTAAAAGAAAGAAGTCTTTCTTGTTGAAAAGTTCTTGGTTTTGCATTTGAGTAAAAGTTTTGTTTCCAAAATTTCTTGTTCATTTTGCTTTGAGTCTTTTTTACACACACCATCGGTTTCACTTCCGTACCTTGACTGAAATCCCATTAAAAGCAATGCTAATTAAAATGAAGTAGACTTTTACGTTTGTAGGGTGCATACACTGGCTGAGAATTAGGGCCTTGGAATAGGTTGAGTAAATTCTCCAAGACCACCGGCAAACATTAGATGCATCCAATAGGGAAATCTAATTCTGGAAGTTGGCCGGGACCCCCCTCTAACCACGGGGGCTAATACGAGGAGTGTAAGGAAAGGTAAGCGGAGATAACCCTCAAAATTTGGACCCGAAGCGTTGTGGAAGGAGAACACATTTCGAGGATTTGTTTTGGGATTCCTTCGTTTTCATTTGCCACGGAGCCTCATGGGTCTCGAATCCATTGGTCCTCGATTGTCTTCGAACCATTTGCTCTCATTATGAGGTTTGAGACTATTCACCACCTCATTGTGGTCTACCGACTAACTCGAAATTTGCTACTAGCGATAGCACATTCACGTCTTTGGTAAACGGATTTGCCAATCTTTTCTAGGGACATACATGGGTGGCTGCGGGGTATACGGTACCTAGGATGAACATCGGGCCATGCACTGCGGTATACGGAGAATTGCTTCCGTGTCGAGAGGTTGCACTTTACGCGATCCAGTTGCTCTAATTGTTGGTTATTTGTAGCTGTTCTTCAACTAGTTTGATGCTTGCTTGATTTATCCTCTAGGGGCTTTATTTTAGTGAGAGTATTCTTGTTTGTTGATGTAGAATACCTTAGCGTGTCAAGAATATTCTCACCTGATTGGAGGTCCGGAAACTCGTAGGTCAGCAAGGCCACGGTCTAGCGGTTATACTGGAGCCACCCTACCACCATTGAGGCGAAAGCTATACCATCAGGGTCTTTCGAAGTAATCGAGGCTTTTGAGCCCGAACAACTTCCCGAGTCGACCACCAATATTGGATTGGTTGAAACCTCAACACTGATACTTGGCCGGACATTTTTGTGCCAATTCAATTTTACGAACCCCTGTCATTTCCTCACACATTTATGGAACCAAATTCTGTTACTTTTTCTGGGATTTCTTCCATTCCTATAATTGTTGTTACCACAGGAGAAGATTCTCTTAACTTGCCTTTGTCGATGGTCAGGGCCACCATGGTCTTGGGCGTAACTTCGTCGCATGAGTGAATGAAACCCATCTGTCGTGGCGGCCACACCTCCTTACCTAGTCACGATAGGCCCACATGGGTTTCATGCGGTTATGCCCTGGATTCGGTGCGAAAACACATGCTCGCCTCCACTTTACCGGACTTTTGGGGTGCAGGGGGCGGAGACTCTAGCAGCTCCTTGCAAAGGTCAACTTTGAGGCATTCTGTCCCTTTCCATTACTTTCCTTCGTTGGAGTTCGCGTTCCTCCTTTGTCCCCCTTAAGCTTGGTGGTCGCATCGTAGGTCTTGGGCGACACCGCACCTACGAGTCCATTTGGACCGGGGAGTCAAGGAACACCTGCGCCAAGCTTCGGTCGTGGAGTTCGTCACCGTTTGTTTGGAATGGGGCGTTTTGTATGCTGCCCCGCGTCAGCTGATTTCCCGGTAGGGGCACACCCATTTAGACGGTCTGCCGTCACGAGGTACTATTGTTGCGCTGGGGGCACATATACCGGAACCTTGGAGCGCTTCGGGACAAGGATGGATTCCTTCCTCTGGAATCTGCGTCACGGGGTAATTCTTTCCTGATCCAATGGAATCCGGACAAACTTCTATGCCTCTCCCGTTGGGACCGGCATGGGGTAATCCCCTTCCAGATCCACCGTGAACGATGAGCTTGCTTAACATCCTATGTCCTTCGCGGGAATCGACCAATGATGTCTCCCTCGGATATAACATGGCAAAACCCTTACGGTCGGGGCCACCATGGTTTCTACGGAACCCAACGGCGACCAAACATTTCCTGGCAACCTGGTGTTTGTCAAACTCCAAGACCCTTTTACCCAAGCTATCAGCAGCTACCAAAACTACCATTCTTGGTGGCGTTACACTTTCCAGATTTGACAAGGCTCTTAAATCACCCAATTTTTTCATGATCCAAGTTGGCCTCCTATGCCGAAATTTTTTCCTTCGGACATTCCAAAGTTGAGGCCAAGCCTGGCCGAAGACCAGGGTGATCAACGTGATACTTTCCATCTTTGATTGTTCGCCAGACTCACTAAAAAGATGACTTCCGTCCGATTGTGATTGTTTCTAGCGCACTCTGTAAAGGGAATTTGCCGCGAAAGGGTACATCGAGCTTGACCGCTCACGATATTCTTCTTTTGGCGGCGATGGCCTTCCTTAACCATTTCCAACTACCCATGATATATGATGTCGACACTAAATTGCTAGACAACTTCGATTAGACAAAGGTGGACCATATCTCGGATCATATTCGGTGGCGGCGGTCGAAGAGTCTTATCAAGGTACCCATCCACCAGCATTCCTGCCCAGGTGGTTCCTTAAGTCTTTAGTTCATGAGTTATCCAAAGGCGTGTAACTTGAAGGTTTTCTACAAGGAAGATGCCATCATGAGGCTCAACAATTTGAGCTTATTTACTCTTAGTCTGGTTTACTTTACGAGGTTTTACCATATACGCCACGTTCTATTCTTGACAAGGCAAGAAAAATTTTTGGACCACATGCCGATGGTATCATTGGTTCGGCACAAACCAAACCAGCGAGCAATTGACAAAACAATTACAGCGGTTATCTATACAGCCTCGGTGACCAACCGGACCAACGCTTTGGCTACTCCCTACCCAAATGTAGGAGTACACTCCATGGGGCGATGACTAGCAAAGGCCAACCAACATCACGAAGGGAAAGAAAAAGAAACAACGTAAAATTGGGGGATAAAAAACAAACTGATAATGATGGCGAGGGCCACACAGAATTATCCGTCTGCGACTTGTGTCTGCGGAATACCCGACCGTATGCCCTCGACTGCGGAGGCCGGAAGTTTGTCACCACGGCAACATCAAGCGGTGTTATTCAAATCCCGCTTCGGCATGGAGCGAATTGCTCAAGCCCTCTGCGCGAGTGGCGAGGGCAGCGAGAGCGCCCTCCCCAAACAATTCTGGCATCTTCCGCGAACGTATATATTGTTAAAAGTGATGCTTTCATAGCGACAAGAGCCTGCGACTATAGAAAATATCAAAGCCCACGAAGACAAAGCCGAGATCCATCTCATCTGGTGGGAAGGTTGGGTGAAGCGATGACATACATTGTTATTACAAAGGAATGCGTTCAAAGCAACCGCTTTAATCAAGCGCAAGGGGCCTTAAAACTACTGCGTGGTGGAAGATTTATCCCACACCCCTTAGCTATGTCGACTTTGGAGGTCCTCCAAAGTTGCTATGCTCAGAGAAAAGCCTTGTTAAATTCCTTAGGCTCTACTGAGACCTGAAACCCGGGAACGATCATGTTAGAAACGACTGACTTAAAACCTGGGTTTACGCCTTACCGTAATGCGTTTTAGATGAAATGGTGGCTCACCCCATGAAAAGATTTTACGGAATCTTCGCTACGGTGTGGTAGATGAGGGTAGCCGACTCTGGATTATGTCATTAGCATCTTTGGAGAAACCATTGGTCGAAAGCCAAGTTGTCTCCATCACCTACTCTTCTTACTCTACGTTCGGCGGTCGTTCTTCGACCACATGGCATCATTCCTTCTTTCTGTGCATTTGGAAGGGCGGTGTCGTCAGTAGAGGTGGTCGATGCCCCATCGACCACAATCTCTTATTAGGTCGTAGTTGGACTTATGCCGCTGCAGCATTGGTCATTACCATTTTCCGAGTCCTCTGTTTCCACATGAA
Organism: Picea sitchensis; assembly: GCA_010110895.2. Classification (NCBI taxonomy): domain Eukaryota; kingdom Viridiplantae; phylum Streptophyta; class Pinopsida; order Pinales; family Pinaceae; genus Picea; species Picea sitchensis. The sequence goes on along the minus strand of SNQJ01S0060734.1, from coordinate 66,147 downwards.
GGCCGGATAGTGACTATAGATCAATTGTCCTTCTCTGCATTCCGGTAGGGCATCCACGGTTCTCATGGTAGATAATCCTCAAGCGATGTCATTAACATAGGAGTTGGTTTGTGCCCATCGTCGCATTACTTTCGATTACCCACCTCCTCAAAGGCGATGTCAGAAGTTTATATTGACTCACCACCTAAGGCTAAGAGATTTTCCATGTTTCATCGTTCAGCACGACTTACTTTGAGGATCTGTTGATTCTTCCTTCCCCATCAGCCGATGGATTGTAGCCGAACACCCGGCATGTCAATACCCTTGACAATTTGAAGTAGTGTACTCTTTGGTCCAGCGAGCTTCAGCTACTCCCGATCTGGCTCCCGCGCAAGAGTTGGATCCACCTCTAGAACCTATACGGGCTCAGGATTCTCTTGTAGACACCGATTCATTAGATTTAGTCTTGCCTTGATGAAGCTATAATCGAAGCAATGGCGGTCTGGACAAACCTTGTGAAGATATTCATCATAGATCATGCTTCCTCCCAAAGTTACGAATCGAGGCGGGGAATTCACTATCACCATGTGGAGATCAGCCTTGTCCATTAACCTCACCCAGCTACGGGATATTTATCTTTGAAGAATATGGCGACTATCGTTTAAACGATACCTATCAATATCTCGAAACCACGGCATCGTGGAGAATGTCTTCGCCGAACTGGTGCTCCCGAAGAAGATGAATTTACAGGATCTGTTTAAAATTCCTTGATGTTTTGCTTGGTCTTATGAGGAAATGCCGGGCATCGATCAGAAAATAATTGAACATAGAGATCACTACATTATCGATGCTAAGCCTGTTCGACCGAAACTTCGTCCAGTTAATCCCTAGAAGCGGCTGACCATGAAGTTGAGGTTGAGAATTGTAGAAGCGAGTTCATACCCTCTTCAATTGACTCAATGGGTGTCAAATCCGTGCCGGTCGATAAAAAACAAAGGCCGTTATCTATACCGATTTTGATCACGAACAAGGCATAATAGAAGATAATTATCCAACCCCATTCATCGACCCGGATCATTGATGAGTACCGCGATTGTATCGAAGCCTTTTCGTTCATGGATGAATTCGGGTTATAACCGATCAAATTAAACGAAGACCAACACAAAACATTCATTTGTCAGAGTGGGGCTGTACGCGAAAAATGCCTTTTGGTCTCAACAATGTAGACTACTTTCCGGTGAACCATATCTTTTGCATTTCCGCGACCTCAAACATATGATGAGGCTATCTACCGATGATTTAGCATCTCCACACTCTGCATAGCCCGGAAGATCATCTACACCTCGGACTCATCTTGAATCGTAAGCTGCGAGTTAAGCGAATCCCAACAAGTGCGGCTTTAACGTCCGCGCCCGGGGACGTTTTGGTTTCGTGTTCAACAATGGGGATCATGGTTGATCCTCTTAAGGTGGAGCAAATAGTCCAGGTTATTGCCTCCCCACTCCTGAATCTTACAACTTCAAAGTCTTCCAAGGCAAGGTGAACTTCTTATGAAGTTTCATCGCCAACTATGCCAAAAAAACCAAGGGCTTCATGCCGTTCACGGAAAGCGTTCCTTTTCTGCAGGATGGAGCGAGCGATTGCTCTTCGGCCGCGTTGAAACCATACCCACAACCACCTCTGCTACGGACCATAGAATTATAACAAAGGATTTCCCTCTTATATCATTTGCGAGAATTCAACCATAGAGCATGGTTTTATTTCAGGAAGATGATTCGTTTTCTGGATATGTGATCTATTACCTGATCTGAGGCCTTGTAGGAACGGAACTTAATTATACCATCTCGAAAAACTTGCGTTGGCTGGCGGTTCATGTTGTTCAATGGTTCGATCACTATGTTCTATTACCAAGACCACCATATTGGTATGCGTGAATCCATTCCGATTACATGTTGACCGCGACGAGTCATGGTGGAAAAATCGATGCGATGGATTAGGTGATCTCAAAATTGACAGACCGTTTCATCCATGTCCAAAGAGTGGTTGTTGGTCTTAGCGAACTTATCTGGAACTACGGTTGGTCGGCGGGTGGCGTTGTGCACGAAGAATGCAGCCTATCAGGGGAGATATGTTTTTGGTGAATCATTAGACCCACAGTGCGGAGATATCGCGATCTATCTCAGTTTGGTGTCCACCTCTTCTTTGAGCGTCGGCGGATACGCCATCGAGCCAAGAACTATCTTATACTCAATGATACTTTGTATCGGAGAGGAATTAATGAATTGTATTTTCGCGTCGATGCCTCACTCACTCGCCAGGGAGGCCATCATAGTGCTCAGCGATTGTCATACACGAGGAGCCTATGGCGGTCACTTATCTGGGTTGGCAACAACCCAAATTTTTTTACGAGCATGTTACTTTTGGCCCATGCTTATCAAAGACTATATTGAGTCGGTCAAGTGCCATCCGTGCCAAATCTTCTCGCGAAAGATGAGGGAACATCCCACTCCCATGTTTCGCGTCATGTCGACCGGTCCTTCACTGGTGGGGCATTGATTACACTACTTGCAACCCCCCATCAGCAAGGTGGCACTGCTATATCATCATAGTTTTAGAATACTTCACTAAGTGGGTGAAGCTATCTTTGACGTTCAAGATGATGGGGAGACTGCGACTCTCTTTTTATTTAACCAGTTATAGCGGTTCGGCATCGAGATTGTCGCGACCATGGCGGTCACTTCGAGAATCAAATGATGGCCGAAGTTAACGTCGGAATCTTGGGTTCACCGAATAACACTCCTCACCTTACCTACCCCAAGTATTGGTGGAAAGCTATTAACAAATGCTTAAGACAATGCTACAGCAGCGAACCATCAACTCATTATTAAGTCAAATTGGCATTTGATGTTATACTTTCATTATGGGCTTACGGAGCATCAGTTAAAGGCGCAGCGGTTTCTCTGCTTCCAACTCATTTTACGATGCGGGCGGTCTTGCCCATCGAATGTCAAATTCCATCTCACGAAATTGGCGTCCCGGTTGTTGCGGACACTTCTCACTTGGAAGCGGTTAGTAAACCTGGAAGCGACTTGATGAACAGCGTCATTGATGCTGACCTTATGTTTATGAAGCTCATAAACATAAGGTTAAGTGTCAATGCGATAGGTCTGTTCGTCCTCGAGGTTTTTCTGAGGGCGACCATCTGGTTGCCAATGAAGATAAGGACCCACGAGGCGGAAAGTTCAAACCATGTGGTTAGGACCCTTCAACATTGGAATGTTTTAAAGAGGCTTATGGTTTGAGTGTTGGAAGGGATACGGCCGGCGCAGCCTAGAAGTGGGCTCTACCTCAAAAAGTATTACTCATAGAATGGTCACTTTGTGGGTAGCTTTTTGTAACATATGTATAGTCTTTGTGCTGTACTTTCTTTCTGTTCTTTTGAAGAAAGCGTGTCATGGGCGTGTTAATGTTATCTTTCGTCACTATGGAAGATATAAAGTGAGTTCGAGGTGTTCATTGGGTATCACGGAGACGGCCTTCGTCGAAACGAGGCTTGCCTCCGCGGCTTAGGTAATCTTTACACCATAGGGTAAGTTGTTATCTTCCGGAGGAATAAGCTTAGGTGACACCACAAACAATGTTCTTGAGAGTATAAGCGAGTTATCCGAGTTGCTTGATGACATTCTGGTGGATGTCGCTGACTAAGCAGAATATACCGTACCGCGATCCTACTTTTCACCGATGTTTTCTTAGGGTACGTCTCTTGGGACGCCACTTTGATTATATTACATATTTTCATGTTCTAGGAGTCTAATCAAATCACTGATACTCTAGCTAATCACATTTTAGATTATCATCTTGCTCCTACATAAAAGATATGATCATACACATGTAAAACATTTTACCATAATCCATGAAGACACATAAAAAGAAATAAAATCATATATAAACATGATAAAACCCTCAAAGTACATAGATGGGAACCATGGCGCCTCAAGGTAGGAACCATAATGAGTCAGGGGCTTATGCCCTCAAAATATATATATACATACTCGGTGCTTGAGGTGCATCAAGGCTACAAATTCGCCTTTCGGTGTGGGCCATTTATATCATGAGCGACCTGGGCTAGCGCTTGTCCTAAATGTCGGACCCATGTCAGGGTGCCCCTACAACATGAGTACGCATGAAGGCGGCCAAGTCCTCTATCACTACATAGGAAGCTGTCGCGAGTGGCGTGGTGAAGTTCCTCTCAACCGCTAAGAACCCTCGGCCTCTCCTCCTGCTGGGAGGTTCCACGCCCTTCTTTGCTCCCACGGTGGCTGACTCTGACCTCTGGCCGTGGGGAATACTGTTAAAACATGTCGGCGGTCGCCGCGGGTCCCATATCACCCGCATAGAAACAAAAGTTCACACTGTCAAAGCTTCTGTGATACAAAAAATGCTATATATATAAAGACATAAAAATTACATATGCAAACAAAAAAAGCAGTACAGGAGGAGACTTACCTAACTCTCCTCGCACCTCTCCGGGGAAGCCTTGTAGCGGGATCTCACCGGAATAGTCAAATACCCGCATATGGGTAGTTCTCGATAGCAGGAATCTGTCGTGACAACCATGAAAAAAAATTCATCGTTGAGGCCTGGGTGGTTCTCCACCACCACCTGTTCTTGTGACAACACTATCTGCCTGCTTGCCGAGGGGAAAGTCGCCGGATGTCCGATAACATCCAATAGAGGGCTGAAGCATGGAACTCTCTCAAAAAATAATGAACATAGGATAGTCCCAAACTGTAGCGAAGTTCTGTCGCGTCCGTACATCTGAAATTTGTCGGCTGGCACATCATCTTGGCGGTGGTGTGGTACTCCGGTCGAAAATCTGTGCATTCATGCAGATAGCCTGATTCATGCGGCGTGGCCTTTCTGATACTGCGACGTGAACGGTAATACACTTAATGTGATAAGATAATTAGAAGGGCAAGGTGGTGATACTACTAACAGTGTCGGGGAAGTCCCACGATTGGTCCGATACAATATTCTCATCAGCTCCAGGACTTTGCTTTCGACCCCGTGGTGATAGAAGGTTGACCGGGTTCCCCTCCTCGAGAGCCCATTAGAAAGAAGTAAATGTCCGATTGGTAGAACCAAGGATTGCCCACACACCTCTATCATGAAGGCCTGCACTACAGATGCCAGGTGATCAATAGAGCCTAGGTTGAGCAGCATATAGCGGACACAAAGAAAAATTTCCACTAAGCCACCTTGCTAGTGACACGGCCATAACATTTGGATCACATGCACCTCATTGCGACCCTCTCTCTCTCTCCAGCAGCACATCCACCTTAAGTCCACAAGGAAAAAAGGAGAGTTTAGATCTTGCAAATCCATTTTTTCATTGCGCGGGGGTAACCTGCGAGAGCATAGAGCGTGATCAGCGGGTGCCGATGCGTGAGTCTTGACCTGTAGCCTTGAAACCAGCGGGCTGTCCTGTAGACGACCCACCGGGCATGGGGCCGACCTACTTTGAGGTCGGCCGCAAACAAAAAAACAGTACATGATATTGAAATGCAAGATGAGGGAATCTGTACTTACTTGGTCCAAAGAAGTCTGTTTGGTCCACTGTGGCTCCCGGAATCACAATCTTTTGGCAAAGGGGTCTTTTGGCTCCAAAGTCAAATTCCAAATCAGCGATGGTGATATGAGCTACCGACTTCTATTTATAGACTTTTGGCCTCTTTTTGTGTTTTGGGCCCTTTTATCAGTTTCTTTATACCAAAACCATTTTGAGTGGTTGGGAATGATGTGGATGGAATTGATTAGGTATTAGCTTTTCGTTGAGTTTGAAATAAAAAAATGCATAAGGGCCGGTCCGCCAACGCATATCAATGTTATGGATGAATCAATCTATCGATGATTCGTATCGTGAAATGGTGTCTGGGCGGGTTCAAACCCTCGAAAGCAGCAGAAGAAAGATTGCCGAAGCGTCTTGTGACCTTTCAACGCTCGTTGGCGAAATTTGAAGTCGCGTCTATCCGGCGGTAGTTTACCTTTTTTCGGTCGGACGGTCAATTTATGCGAACAAAGGATCACTCTATTGAATTTCCATTCTTTAGAAGAGTATCTCAGGTATAATTTTAACCCCTTTTCATTTAGAGGACTAAATTCTGAAAGAAACCCCGAGTCCATAGTTAAGTTCTTTTGAGACTCCTAAAATTGAAAAGATTGCCGGAAGGCTGTTATTTCCTTTTCGTTAAAATGATCGGAGAACATTCTGGCGGAGTCGTTAAACTTTTGAGACTCTTTATAGTGAAAAAATGGTCAGGTGATCTTGTCCTTTTCACACTCATTCAAATGGTTTTTGCGTTAGCGTCTAATCCGGTGCTAGTTTACCCTTTTCCAAACCGACTAGACTATTGGCGCGAAGAAAAGGCACCCCAATGGAGTTTTCTTTTATGTTTTTTCAGACTCTATAAATATGAAAAACCACTATGTTTTCCTTCTCTGGGCTTGTTAAATTTACATAGAAGGATGTTACCATTTTTTGTTCTATCAACCGCATTTGCATCCTTTACCCATCAGGCTAGTAACGGTTGCGTCTGCGTTTTAACACCTTTATTTTTGGAAGTTTTGGTATTATTTCTAGAACGTGATTATGTAGCGCTTGAGCTAGTATTTTTGCTATACTCGTTCCTCCCTTGTAACGTAATATTCCTTTATTCTTTTCCAAATCAACAAAAATAACAAAAAAAAAATCAAATATACCCCAAAGGGATGGGAAAAGTGTTTTCTTTATTGGCAACATTATGAGTAGCCCTTGGATAAATCACATATGCCCGTTTGTTCATCATACTATGGATGTAGTACGACTTCCGAGCTTTTCGCTATATTGTTTTGTGTCCTCCACCGTTTGGTTCTCTTCCAAACATATGGAGAGTTTCGCGTTGCCTCTGCTTCGTGGGAATTATGATTAACGGATATCTTTGCACAGGTCTTATCGCGCCGTTACTATTGTCCAAGGAAGTTTATTTATTAGCACGAGTCGGCCCACTCTGCAGTAATATAAATAAAGCATACCGGCCATCCTCAGCGTCGTCGATCTTTGTTCGAAATCGCGAAGCCTTGATCCGATCATCAAAGATTATCGTCACAACCGGCGGAAGCCCGTCGAGACCTCACAGGTAGCGAATGCAGTCCATGCAGCTCACATTACACATACAGTTTAGAATATTTTGGGGTTGTTTGGCGACAGACAACCATCGGTGAATCGACGAGGGAGATGGATACTTTCTATGTATCTTTCACGATTTACGAGGATGCATGGCTCCATTGTATTGTTCATGGCTACTCTTTATAGTTATTTGACATGTGGATCTCGATTATTTGAGACGCCATGGTTTGAGATTTATCAGAGCATGGAGTATGCCGCCTGCGGTGAGACATTTGATATTTTTGTAGGCGGCACCTCCTGATTCCTTATTCATGGGCTCACTCATTAAGCATATCAATACAGATTGGTAAAAAAATGGTAATGTATTTTGGCCATCGGATGCTCGCCGACCTCACGCGTGGGGGCATCTGGTAGAAGCCTAAATTGCACCACACAGGATTACCCTGCATCAAGCCAATTCATGTCTCTTCCTTGCTAAAGCCATCTTTGATAAAACCTTGAAAAACCACTTAAATCAAGTGACCCGCGCCTTAACCTCTCACTGGGCGCGTTGTAATGCTTGTTGGCCTTCTACTGTACGTGTTGGAATGTTGGTTGGCCTACTATAGCCAGCGTTTACCTAACAAAGCAAAAAAAAAGGAAAGTTTTCGACATAATACACAACTTTGGGTAAGTTAACAAAACGTTTCGGTCATGCATGGCCGGTCTTTCGACCAGATACCTAGCTCCTTCCAACCTATAAAATGAGGGGTAGGGTACTATTGGAGGAAAAATCATAGCAAAGAAGCTACGCCCAATTGCGAGATCCATTTGTCCCAACGCAGACTTTCCTCCAAGCTTTGGAGAATTAATGCAAAGCGGTTGGAGGACAAAGAGGAGGAGGAGCCTAGTATCAGGATCAAGGAACGGTGGCGGTCTCTATAATCATTAACAATAGCATGCATGTGTAGTTTTGTGTTGATTAAGGTTGCTTTTTGGAAGGGCGGCCTTATAAACTTAGCGGGATAAAGCTCAATGGAGGATCTACCCCAACCATCGATAAGGTTAGTTGGTTCTTCCCATGTGCAGGTGAAAAGGGTTTTTGATTTGGGGTAGAAGGTTAAAAAGTAATTTCAAGGGTCATGGTCTGCATGCAAGTTTAAACCCTAACGGTAGTCATGGGAGTATAATTTCCCAACAATATCGGACCCAGACCTTTACGTCTTTACAACGGTCCAAGTTGGTGAGTATTTTCACTCTGGGACCCTCATATCGTCCCATTTCAGATTTAATCGGTTTATTCTCGCTCATTACCACTTATCAGCCCACAACCCCCCTCCGAGTAAACCACCAATCCACTCATACATACCACCTCCACAATCTGACGTCACACTCCAATACCACGCTCCGACGTCACACTCCAATACCACGCTCCGACGTCACACTCCAATACCACGCTCTGCCTCCACACTCCACTACTCTATCTACATGTCTCACCCTCGTCAACCAGACCCTCAACAAGGACATGTGGCAGACCATGTTAAGCAATGACACGATTCGTCTGATCTGAAAGATCCCGCTTCGATTATATTCTCAACCGTTGATCATAGTACAATGGAAGGATAGTGTAAGTTTGAAAGTTGAAATCCTGAAGTTTCGAGTAAGTTTGAAAAGTTGAAATCCCGAAGTTTCGAAGGGCGACGTTCTGAAAGCCATCCATATCAATGTTTGATTAATTCTTACCCGTTAGATTTAACAATGAAAGGATGAGTGTAAGGATCAAATCTGACCATTGATTTGTTTTCGTGAAATAAACCGTTGATCTGGTTGAAAGGTCAAATTCCCAAAGTGAACGAGGACCATTGATCTGAGAGGGGCATGTGTTAATGGATTGTCAACTCTAGAAGTTTGGCGTATGGGAAAAGCGAGGTTTGAGATTTGAAATTCCCGAAGCCCAGATCACGAAGTAAATCTCAGTCGTTGATTTAGGAAGGGTAAATCTGATTTGCAGACTTGAGTGGATAGATCTGAACCATCAGTTCAGGAGCACCGTCAATATCGTGAGATCAACGGTTCCATTGCATTGCGAGTCCAGAACATGTTCATGCCTTAATTTTTCGTGAGTGAGCTACAATCGAAACCACAGTTTTGGAGAAAGGACACGTGGAGGCTCGTAGTGAATTGCGAGGAGAAAAACGAGTTTCCCTCAAACCGCCTTTGGCCGCACCCACAATCGCATGGTCACATGATAGCATCACCCATGGTCACATCAGTGGAATATAGGGGAAGGAGCTAACACTACCAGGCTCCACCTCAGAGTATAATCCAACGACACTGATCAAACCAAATTTGATCAAAGGGTTGTTGTTTCATTTCATGATTTCTTGATTAGTTACAATTCAGTTACACTAATTGAATCATTGTTCTTTAGCGGCTGAATAATTGTTCTTGAGCATTGGAATCATGGATCTTGAGAATTTTGAGATTCCCGACTTGAGCGTTGGAGATTGGGAGCGTAACAGATGACGAGAGTATGAATAAAAGAAAAATGTCGTGACAGGGTGAGGATGTTGTTTCTCAATAAAACAAGTTGAACTGTATGTAATCAAGTAGAGAGCATGAACATAGTGTGAGAGATGTAGAGATGAAGAACACAAGCTAGACAAAGCAGAAATGGTGAAAACAACAAACTGTACGAGAACCTAAGAGCATGAGAAGAACAAAGGAAGAGAAGATGGAAAGAAACAATAAGTGGAGTCGAGCATGAACAGACAGAACCAGACTAGAATTGCAGAACAGAGAAGAATTGGTAAATGTTGAAATGTCTGTATTATTGTAAAGTATTATTCAAGCAAAGTTTTAGAAAATAGGGTGGTAGGGTGGTGCTAGGGAGGATTGTTGTCCTCAGAGTTTCAAGTGGGTACTTGAACACAAGGAGTTGTATTTTCCATCTGGTTGCAGCCAGAAAAACCAGGGTGGTAGGGTGGTGCAAGGGAGAACCATTGTTCTCTGTCATACAGGTTGGTGCCTGTGTGACTGGAAGTTGGTGCTTCCATCCAATTGGTGCTGGAACAATCAGGGAGTTGGTGCTTCCTTCTAGTGGGTGCTAGAGAAACCAGAGAGTTGGTGCTCTTAGAAAGTTGCAACTTGCTAAAGAAGAGGTTGTAGCCTCATTTTGAGTTGATGCTCAAAGAAATATGATGTACAGAACTTAAAAGACTGCCTATCATTCCAAGAAGAAGAGATTTTCTCCCTTTATGGGTTGCCTCATGGATATCTGTCTCTATGTATATCATGTGTGTGATTGATATTTATTATTTCTATTGTTCATGACTTGCATAATCTTGATTATC
>SNQJ01S0060734.1:25408-55621 GCA_010110895.2 Picea sitchensis | reverse complement strand
CCCCTTCTCAGTTGTCTTAGTATTTCCAAGAATGTGAAGCTTTGTCGTCTCCTCCTTAGTGAGGTCGACGACACGAACCTTACCATGATTTATTTTATTAACTAATCACGTTATGATTTTAACAGAGTTATAATGGATTATCCAAAGGATTTTTACCAGTCCCTTACATCTATATCTTTGGATTTTATCACTCTTTATTTATTAAAGGTCAAATAAAATATATTTCCTTGATGATTATGTGTTTATAATAAGTTTAATGAAAATAATTCATTACCCAGTTAGGGTTTGATATTTTTGCAATACAATTTCATGGTTTGTTCTCCTTTCCTTTTCTATTGCACTGATAATAACTCTTATCTATTTTACAGTGAAAGGATTTGCTTTAGTATTATCTATTCTAATGATAAATTCTTGTACAGACTAGGGTTAGATATTATTAACACAGTTATCATTGTGGTATTGTTTTATATATTCAAAGAATGATTATTTCTGATTGTCAATACTGAAATAAATTCTATGACTGCTTCAAAATAAAACATTACCTATTTTATAGTGAAAGGATTTGCTTTAGTATTATCTATTCTAATGACAAATTCTTGTACAGACGAGGGTTAGATGTTATTAACATAGTTATCATTGTGGTATTGTTTTATATGTTCAAAGAATTATTATATCCACTTGTCAATACTGAAATAAATACTATGACTGCTTCAGAAAAAAAAGATTACTATTGAGTTCCACTGATATAAATGTACCATACTATCTTTTTCTGCAGTTGGAATTTATATAACTGGTAAACAAAAAGATGTTTATTATATATTCTGGTATAGGAACTGAATCTCTATATCTATGCTATATTTATTCCAAAATAAAGATTTTTCCATTTATTTCCATCTATTATAAACAACATCATAAACCAACTTTTACTATATAATCAAGAAATAATAAGAAGTTGCTTACTCGTTTTCTACAGTAGTTTTTTCTCACCATTAAAACTAGAAATTAAAGATAGACATAGATACATATATGAACCAAGAAGAATAATATGGACAAATTGAGGAGAGAATCCATCTCCTCCCAACCATAGACCAGAGAAGCCAAGTCTTACTTGCTCCTATCACCCCCGAGCCTAATTCTTTATTCCATAGGAAACTGAAAATGTCAATAAACTTTTCTAGGTAAATACTAGAATTTGATTCTTTCTCAAAACCATCAAGTTCTAACTTTTGGACAAGTACTCAACAACGTCCCGCCTACACCATACTAGTACTTCCTCTTGTCTCACCAAGAAGCCAAAAATAGTCTTCCTAGGTCTTTTCATTTTCAAGTTAGTCTCATCCCTAACTCTGGGGTGTCTTGGACTAACTTCTTGCTAGCTTGTTCCCTCACATCTAACATCCTTGATTTTTATCTCTTTTTCACTTTTCCCATGGAACAAAGAATTACTCTTTTTATAGTTGGGTTCTCTCATCAATTTGTCTCTAGTAAATTAAAATAATATTAAAATAACATTTCCACAAATATTTCTCATCATCAAATGTTTATGATGACATAATATCATCTTGAGTCTTTCTCAACATAATAATACAATAATTACAATTATTCAAATATTTAAAATAGAGGGATATTACACCCTCAAACCCATATTGAGATGTGACTAAGCCTACCTTCAAAGGATACAACACATATCCAACAAATAAGGTTGTTGGAAACAAACATTTTTTGAATTCAAATTACAAGATAATAACAATCGTTTGGTAAAAATGCCACTACAAACAAGCATTTCACTGACACACATAATTAAATGATAATTATGGTTTATTAAAAAAGGCCTCTCTCATGAATTCATATTACAAGTGAATAAGGATACCATGGTAAATAGGGACAATTCAATTAAGTATTTCATGAATTCACATGAGAGAACAATAACATTGGCATGGAAAATAAGGTCACTTGAATTTAACCTTTCATAAATTCATATGATAGAGAAATGACATTGGCCTAGTTAATAACGCCACTATAAACAAGAATTTCATGAATTTTTACCATAAAATAATAATGTTTCCTTAGTAATTAAGGCGAGTAGAAACCAAAATACCTTTGCATTTGTTTGTGCAAGAAGTTGATTCCATCTCAAGGATGTTATTGTTTCCATTCTTAACAACCTACTCCACTTTCCATCTTGTCATTATCCTATCCACCTCATTCCTTTCTACCTAATACTGGACACTAGGAGATTCGTCCCAATGAATGGATTCCTCCCCATTATGAGAAAATTGTTGTGGCTTGTCGCTTCATTGTGTAGCAAGTATCTAAAACTCTTACTATGTATCTTGGTTAGATAAACACCAACAAAAAGGAGAGATCCCACCGAATCTCTATTACATTTTTAATAAGTGGATACGGTGAAGCCGCCATGGTGTGAAGAGGTACGATTGGTGTTATCATGGAAAGGTAAGCCATTTTTTCCACATGCTAAGTCTATAAATAAATCATGGGAACTGGGTGTGGTCTATCTAGAAATGTTTTAGTAATGATGCAATTGACATCCTCTCTTCCTTCTCTCTTGATTAAGACATTTTTTGTTTTTCAATGGATCTTCAACAATGCCTCTATAATCATATGGGCTATAAGAATACCATTTTCTGAAACCATAAAAGAATGGGTTAGATCTCAGTGTTGAAATTTCATTGCACATTCATAGGTATTCTCACATTTAAAATTAACAAGCCATTAAGATAAGAAAATAATTTGTTGTACTAAAGGCATTCCCATTTCAAATTAGTAGTTTGGCACCAAAGCAATAAATAACATTGACAAGTAAAACATAGAAGGTATAATAACATCAATGTTTAAGAAAACCATGGCTAGAAACAATAAATAACAATGACTTGTGACAATTAATGACGTTGGGTGATGAATAATGTTGATGTATTACAATATCAAGGCTAGTTTAAAAGTTGGGAAATAACATCAATCTATTTCAAGTGGAATTTTGTGTTAAAATTTAACAATGTATGAGTATACTTACTTGAAATATTGCATGAAATGCAAGGGAGGTGTGTTCCTTGGATTATTTGGATCTATGACAACATCATATAGAACTCTTAGTTTTTTCTTTGACATGATATCAAGCTCCATTTTTATTCCATAGAACTTGGTTCTCCTATTTTGAAGTTTTCAAAACATTCAGATGGAAAAAATGACTTCAACTTGAATTTTCCTACACTAGAATAGCTCCCATTTTAGGTTCGTGAAATCAAAGAAACCATCAGAGAGTTCCCGTGGCATCATATCAATGATTGTTTTGGTTCTTAACTTGGGCGCTTGTTGTGAAATTATTACTATACTTTGATTTTTCCCATATGTTTTGAGTTCAAATTTGTTATTTTCTATCTAGAAATGTCTTACATGCTTTATCTAGATCACCAAGACATGTGTTACATTGGTTAGGTTCAATGAACTTAGATCCTATACCTCTTGGATAATTTAAAATATGATTCCATATTGTATATGGTTATTCATTGAAGAGAAACTCACTATCCACTATTTTAGAGACATAGTGTCCTCTCACAATGGGAGGTCAATTTTTCTATACAAACTACTAATTCAATCAAATTAATAAACTTGACATTGTATGGAAACAATGAGAAAGTTATGCATGCCTCCAAATTGTTGTTTCTACCATGATAAGGATTCATATCCAACCATGAATCCTAATTTTGGAGGGGTTCATCCCTCCCCTCTAGACCTAGATGTTATCACCTTACACAGATCGGTATTTACATTAGGGAATGCTCCAAAATATTATCCTTCATGGTTTGTGAAGAAGATTGAAATTATCCCTAAAGTCCCCATTACTTCCTCTTCCTCATAGCATATGGCCCTGGCTTGATAGGCAAGTTCATTGGCATTTCGTCATATCCTAGATCTATGGAAAATTGGGTTCAAATAAATTGGCAAGTTTTTATCAAAGGTAATATCATCCATTACTTCTACGGAAGGGGCTTCTATGCCTTTTTGTTTGAAGCCAAAGAAGATAAGGATCTCATCTCCTAAAATGGTCCATACTTATTTGACACCAAAGTAATGTACCTAAATCATTAGACCCTAGATTTCAACCTTGAGCATGATGTTCCCTTGACTGTTCTAGTTTGGGTTCATCATCCACATTTACCTCTACACTGCTAGAATGAAGAAACAATGCATAGTGTTGGAGACTCTCTGGGTTGATACATATATGGAATGTTTTCATCCACAAGAATTTGTGGGGGTGGATCTTGAAAAAGGTCTTTGAGAAGAAATCCTTTTAACTTTAGACAATTGGAAGCGTGTCCATCCCTTAAACTATGAGAAAATACCTTTCAAATGCGAGATATTCCATGAATATGGGCATTTTGTGAAGGATTTTAAAAATAACATTCAGGAATATCAAATGGATTTGGATAAATAAGATCAATGGTTGATTATAAAGAAAATTATGAATAGCAGGTAACCAACCTCTTCATCGCTTCCTAAATACTCTCCCTCAGCTTTAGGCCCGTCAGACCCGTCCGAATCCAAGCATGTGTTTATGAAATATCAAGCAGTCAATACTCTTTCTATTCACCTCTCAGATCAGGCCCAAAATTCGTAGGATACGCTAAGTGTGGAAGCGCATTCTCTCAATTCAAAAAGTATGAAATTTTATCCCGGGAAGATCCAATCCATTTCTCTAAAATAATGTCTTATTCAATTACCACCCTTGCCTCATTATTTCCACCTAGCATGATTACTTTGATTGAAATACAAGAAGAATCACCTCCCAGAGCCAATCAGGACAGTTTATTAGATTTATTGGAATAAATCGAGAATATTCCTAAAAAGCAACAATGCCCATTAGTAATTTTAAACCCGAAAAAATGGAATCAAGAAGAAGACAATGTGGAGGATGAAATGGAAGAAAAGTTGAAAAATAAAGTTGGTAGGAAGCCAACAAAAGGAAAAGGAAAAAAGACTATCAACAAGGAAAAAATCCTAGGCATTCAATCAACCATTGAAAAGTATTTAGGAGTTGGATCTAGAAATTCTAAAAATATTGGAGTCAATGCTCTTTCGCAAGGTGAGAGCCAAAAACACTTGGTGAAATAATGAATACAGTCTCCTGGAATTGCAGAGATATACATAGTCAGTACAAAGTAGAAACACTGAGAGGCTTAATTTTTTTTGAAAAGGATGTCGTCCTCCTCTAAGAGACCAATTTAGAGGTTTCAAAATTCTTAACAAAAAGTAAGCTATAATGGATAAGATGTGAAGGTACAATGATCAATTAAATAGTTGTGTCTAGGGATTTTCACTTTATGGAGAAACTCCATTCTCCTCTTGGAATTATCATATCAAAACCAACATTGGATATTGTCGAGTTTCACCCATCAACAATCAATAAAGAGATTTAATGTCTTCAACATCTATATGTCAATAGCCTACARAGAAAAGGAAGATTGTTGGTTCTCCCTTTCATCCTTAGAAGAGTCTGAATATTCTCAAAACAACATAATTACAAGGGAATCAATGTGACTCTAAAAAACAAAGAAACAATAGGGGGTAGTATAGTTAAACATATGTTCCAAGAAAGAATGGAGGCCCTCATAGTAGAATGGGACATGGTGGACATAAAGTCAATCAAAATAAAATTTACCTAGTCAAATAAGAGACTCAGTCTTGGACACATTTCAACAAGACTTGACCGATCTATTATGCAGAGCAATTTCCTTTTGCATGGAAATATGATTTCCTCCAAAATCATTCCCTAGGATGCCTCTAATCACAAACCTATCACTTTGAAGATACTAGAATCCCCAAAATTTGGGTCTCTTTATTGGAAATATTGTTGTCATTGATGTCAAATACAAGGGTATCCTACAATATGTCCAATATAAATATTAAAATCCTACAAATGTAACGTCCCTCCATTCACAACACAAATGTAGGCGAACACAATGATTTTTTTTTTTCAACACGGTTACACATTGTTCGGTACGACCATTACATAAGCAAGGAAAATCAAGATACAATAACAATAGGTAATTGATCTATTCTTATCAACATCACCATATTCTTAATCAACTTAACTTCACAACAAGGTCAAGATACAATTATCAAATATAATTTTAATAAGTCTAACATGTGGAAATCACTAACATCGAATCACCTGACAGAAAAATAAGGATAAACAATGTCTACCTGCCCAAAACCTACCTTGCAAGGTTAGGAACTTCAAGACACATAATCAGTGCTCAAGCCCAAATTTCATTTGATTGATTTTGACCATTTAAGGTCTCAGGACTCGCAGTTATTCTGAAGAACATGAAGGTATCTAAATCCCAAACCAAAACTATTCTAAAATCTAAACAATTTCTTCATCAAAGTACATACATACGCATATAGTGTAGATTTTTAATGACTAAAATCAACAAATTGAAATTCTGTCAAACACTTAGCAACCTAGAGATAATTGTCTTCATAAACTTCATAAATGCAAAAACCCACATTCATAAATTTCAATAAGCAGAAATACACATTGCTAAGCAAAATATGCAGCGGAAAAACACAGTGGACAACAACCCAATAACACTCAGAAATTTAGGCAAATGCCAGGTAAAACTCCAATGTGGGGAAACCCAACGAGAGAGAGAGAGATCTTATTATTATGCTTCAGGAAAGTACAAAACAACAACAAATCTACATTTCCAGCCAAGGAAAATACCTCACAGCACCAAATCTGTTCCATATAAATTTGCCTCATTTTTTGTGCCAAAACCGTACTGTTGTACGACCTTCTGCCTCATTTTATTTGCCCACAGTCAGCTATATGGACTGTTCCATACGTCCCAAAAACAACGAACAAAAAACAAAATTTTTCCTCGAAATTTGTGCCCAAAATGCCTCGATTTCCATGCCAAATCCATACGGCTGTACGGATCCGTACAGTACGACCTCCCACAGCAGAAAAAAATTTCAGCCAAAAATTCACAAAATTTTTTTTCGCAAGAATCGTGCCCTCTTTCCTTGAAAAATGTGCCCTCTTTACTACTCACTTTCCTCTCTCAAGCATGCTCAGAAAATCTCTCTAACTCTCCTCCTGATGTGCTCTCAACATCCTCCCGATGTCTTAACAACATGTCTTGCACACTACCCAATGCATTCTTTTATAATCTGAAAATGACATTTCCCCCCCAAAAGTCTCTTTTCACCTTCCCAACCTTAGATCCAAAGGCCAAGATTAGATCTTGCCTTTTTCAAGATCAAGTCACTTTAAAAATAGAAGGTACACTTTAAAAAAAAAAGTCACTTTACTAAAAGAACCACTTAAAACAACATTATAAAAACTATTACAAAGTCAAGTGCTTGGTAGTGCAAATATTAAGGTAACATCCGCATACAAGACAAAACATGCGGAGTACCTCCCGAGCTAAAAAATATAACACTCCCTCTTAGCGAGGGAGGTACTTCTGGTATCACCACCAGAGTCTGTCTCCATCTCATAAGCTGCCATAGTTGCTCCCTATGTACTAGAAGTCGTTGCTCCCTCTGAACATGAAGCCACTACTCCCACTGCACTGGAAGCCTCTGCTGCTACCTCTGTTGTACCACGAATTGAAGACATGCTCCTAGGAGTCTGCACACTCTCTTGAGCATCCAACTGTGTTGACTCATGCCTGCTGAGTCCCTTGAGAGTCTCAGAAGAAGACTGAGTGCCATGTATCAACTCTCTCTCCCGTGCTACCTGCCAACCCTCTGACATAGAATTTGAGTCNGGAGTCTGCACACTCTCTTGAGCATCCAACTGTGTTGACTCATGCCTGCTGAGTCCCTTGAGAGTCTCAGAAGAAGACTGAGTGCCATGTATCAACTCTCTCTCCCGTGCTACCTGCCAACCCTCTGACATAGAATTTGAGTCTAGATATCCACTAGACCCCAACACAGGTCTACCCAACAACCTATATAAGACTTCATACTTGACACCAAGCATTACTGCTGTGTCAGCAGTTGCTCCCACAGGATACAAAAACACATGTCAACTGTTGAAAACAACTCTAAATCCAATCTCATCCAAAGCTGACACTGAGAGTAAATTAACTTTCAACTCTGAAACATATAACACCTCGCCAACCTCTATAAGACCTCCTGACTCTAGTTGGAATCTCATCCTTCCAACCCCCATTACTGCATGTTGTGGACTGGTTCCACAATTCACAATACAGTCCGAGTCTATCTCTGTAAGATCGAGGAAAAATGACCTTAACCCGGTCATGTGCTGAGAAGTACCACAGTCCACAAACCAAGATTCAATGTCCTCGAACACTAGGCATCCACTGCCCATGTAACCAACCATGAGAGAGAACTCTTTCTCAAATCTCTGAGTAACCTCTACAAATTTTGCTGAAGCTGACACCTCTGGTTTCAGTTTCTTCTTCTTCTTGTTCAGACATTGACTAGCATAGTGGCCAGTCTTGTGACAAGCAAAGCATTTCACCTTGCTCATGTCCTTCTTATTTCCCTTTGCCATAAGAGCAACGTTCTTGTCGTTTGCACCGTCCAATGCCTTTTCTTGAAACCCCTCCAGGATCTCCTCCTGCATAAAATCATCCCATAATCTGATCCAGTCAGGGAGCTTCTCTCTCCCCACCACGCACTTGACGAAAAATTCCCACTCCTTGGTGAAGCCTTTGAGGGCTATCTGCACCAACTCTGAGTTAGGAATGACTTCTCCAAAATTGCCAACTCGTCCTTCACCTGTGCAACCCAGGTGAGGTAGGTGGCCACATTCTCTCCTTTGACCATCCTAGTTCCATGCAGCTTGTCTCGGAGAGCCATTATTTAGTTCTCGTTCTTAGCCTCATACGGGCCTTTCAATGCAACCCACATTTAATTGACTGTCTTCTTCTCAGCCAAATGTGGAATAAGGTGGTCTTTGACCCCATCCAAGATGATTCTCTGAGTCTTAGATTCATTCACCTCGTGAACATCAAGAGCCGTGGGATCTGTAGGTACAACTATGACGATGTTTGCAAACAACCGCAATTTGTTCTCCTCGAGAACACTCCTGATTCTAACCTTCCACTACACCTAGTTGGAGGTCCCCTCCAATCTATCTTCAAACTTGATGCTGGAAGTCATCTTTTTCCACCTGACAAAGAACCTTTTATACCTTCTTCAAGCAAATACAATGACAAATCACTTGCTGTCCCAAGTGCCAAAATGTTGCCCACTGAACTTCAAAGCACAAGCTCTGATACCATGTAGATTTTTAATGACTAAAATCAACAAACTTAAATTTTGTCAAACACTTAGCAACCTAGAGATAACTGTCTTCATAAACTTCATAAATGCAATAACCCACATTCAGAAATTTCCATAAGCAAAAATACACATTGCTAAGAAAAATATGCAGCGGAAAAACACAGTGGACAACAACCCAATAACACTCAGAAATTTAGGCAAATGCCAGGGAAAACCCCAATGTGGGGAAACCCAATGAGAGAGAGAGAGATATTATTATTATTCTTCAGGAAAGTACAAAACAACAACACATCTACATTTCCAGCCAAGGAAAATACCTCATAGCACCAAATCTGTCCCACAGAAATCTGCCTCGTTTTTTGTGCCAAAACCGTATTGTTGTACGACCTCCTTCTACCTTGTTTTCCATGCCCACAGTTATTTCTACGAAATGTTATGTACGGCCCAAAAACAATGAACATAAAATAGAAATCCGCCTTGAAATTCGTTCTCGAAATGCCTCGATTTTCGTGTCAAATCTGTATGACTGTATGGATCCGTACAGTACGACCTCCCATAGCAGAAAAATATTTGGGCCAAAATTTCACAGAAATTTTTTCTCAAAAATTGTGCCCTCTTTTCTCAAAAAACGTTCCCTCTTTGCTGCTCACTTTCCTCTCTCAAGCATGCTCAGAAAATCTCTCTAACTCTAGGTGCTAACACGTGTGAATCCTCACTAGTGTCACCACTCTGCTGAGGCATAAGGTCATCCATGGTATATGACATGTCTGCTGAGACACTGATGCTATTGTCCTGTCCATCCAGCTGCCTATCCACTACACAAGGGTCATCATCCTCCCCAAGCGTGCAAGCATCACTAGCCTCTGTGCAAGAGTCATCATCACTATCCTATGAGGTAGAGTCACTATCACTAGCCTTTGTGCAAGAGTCACTATACAGGGGTATTTGAGAGGCATTATGGGGTCCAACTTGCAGTGATCATCATATTCCATCATTATGAGCCATTCTGCATAGGTTGTCTTTGGTTTCATTGCATTCCGACGATTTCCATGATTTTGATTATTTTGAGCTATAAGTTAATTGAAATCACTGAAGAGGTCATTTTGGGCACATTGCTTGGAGGAACCTCTCAGTGTAATAGCTCATTGGAATCGGGAGGAGAAACACTACAGGATGGGATGGCTAGAAGTGACTTTCAGTGGCTAGGGAAGCCACAAGGAGAGATAAGGATCTTTTCAGAGGTAAAAAGGTTAATTAATTAATTAATTAAATATTAATAAAATGAAAGTCACTTTGGAGGGACAAGGTGAGCCAAAAAGTATAAAAGGAACGCAAAGGCCTCTACTCATCATTCATGTATGATCTTATTTTGATATCTAGCTTCTAGATAGTGAGCCCAACATTGGGGGTTTTGAGGGTTTTGACTTAACAAACCCTAGAGGACGATTCGGTGGTGAAATATTCCACCTACCTTGTCCCAAGCTTGGTCTCAGAGATACAATACGCTCCCACACCATTCTAGTTCTAGATCTATTCAGTTGCAGGAGGATTCCACATCAATACTTGTGCAGATAGAGAGAGGGCGCACCAGTTGGGCGTTTCCAGCAAGGGGGGCGCACCATTCATTGAGGGAGGATTCGTCCTAGCTGAGGAGAAGTGATTTCGAGAATTCTAGGTATTGGGTTTTCCTTGCAGGTGTCCTAACATCAGTCTTGGTGGTTTCCGGAGGCATTTCAGTGGCAGGATTAGTTGTATTTATAGTGTGACGATTTCCCAAGAGGAGGGAGCACCATTATTTGGAGGGTAGCTAGATCTAAGGATCTAGCAGGTATTTTGATTATTTGAGCACTTGGGTATTCATTGTCGTGCCCCAATCTACCATTCTAGTGGATTGGTGGAGCTGTTGGAGGTCTCTAGGAGAGACACCGAATTATTAGGGTTTCAGTCATCCAGTGGGGCGCACCATTCAGTGGAGGAGTTCAGATCTACAAGGTTTGAGAGGGATCTTGGAGATTCAGGCACCTGGGTTGTTCTTACCATCACCCGATCTACTGTTTGGCATCTTTCTTGAGGTGATTGGACATCTTTGGCACCAGGGACGAATTGTTGAGGAGCTTTAGCTATCCAGTAGGATGTGGCATTGGTCTTCATTTCTTATCCAGCCTTTGGACGCTTATTTTGTATTGTCGGGAGCATTTTTTAGTAGCTCTATTGTCTATCATCTTGGCCATCTGTTGAGCATTCCAGATTGACATCTTCATTGTAGCAGGTTTCTCTATTTCATGAATAAAAGCAGTTTGAGATGTTTCGTCTTGTGTATCATATTGCATATGGTTGAGGTATGTTCCATGGTTGTCTATTCTTGTTATTTGCTGCAAACATTCATATAAACACACCTAAACAAGTAATTTAGCAAAGTGTTTGACGAAATGCCACAACTAGAAAGGTTTTAAAAAGACACCAAAACCATGATGATCCTTGCATAATGGCTTGGGATCATTACAAAGGAGAGGCTTCCACCTATTGCACAAGATTGATCCCAACTCTTCACAATTAAACTTAGTCAAATAAAATTTTGGCAGCATAACATTCATCCAATAGTAGAGTAATTTCTCTCTTCCTTATCATTTCTTTTATAGGGAACGTTACGTTGACACATGTCCTCCCATGCACAACTAATAAATTTTAAATAAATAAATTAAGGATTATTCACCCACAACATATGTCACACTCTCCTCAAGTTGCACATGTTAAATCTTTATTTTCTTTATTTAATTAATCATTTTCCCTCACACTCCCCAATTTATTCCTAGTTTTCCTCCAGTTGTCTCTTAGTTCCCCAATCCCTCCTTTATTATGTCCCCTAATTAAATTTCAGTTTGAGTTTGATTATGAGTCTTCTCTTAGTTAGGATTTAGTGGTTTAATTCTCTTAGGATACTTCTCTAGGTCAACAACTCATTCTCTCAAGAAATGATTTCTTTTTAATTAAAAAAATATTTTTTATTATTTTCATGCACATGTGCACATACCCAACTAATTTATTAAGTCTAACTTCCCTTATTCCAGATTAATGTTTTATTTAGTCAAACATCTTAGACTTAGACTCTTTGTTAGTTTTCTATCTTATAATTTAATAATTAATTGTATGTTGTTTTCTAACAAAGTCTAAGCATTCTTATTTTATTTTATAGGCCTTATATGTTTTTATTGACTCACAATTTTGTTTATATGACGTGCCCTTTAAGATGCACTCTGTGCTCCAAGGGTGGCACTCATCAATGACTAGTTTGGAAGTTTGTTAGACACTTGGAGTCAACACTCCACTGGTCGACCTTGTGAGAGACTAAGATATTTTCTAAGGAATAAGGATTTCACCTTATTGCACACCCCTTAGAATTCCTTGTGAGTGACTGTCTCAGTCTACCCTCGTGGCATCATGGACCTCTTTGAACAAGGTAATCGTAAACCTTCAATTTAGGTCACAACGAAAGTGCTAGTAGGTTGTAACAGGGACGTTGCCACACCTCTCCCTCATTCATCTGGTATCCATGTATGACCCCTTTACTCCTTATGTGAGTCGGATTAGCAAGCATCACCAAGCTTGCATCCACTGGAAAAACCAATGTCAATAATCCATATACATAATATTCATACTCAAATCATCATATAACACATGCGTGTAATCAAATGCTCAAACTAAATACAAGTCCACTCCCTAACTCAATCCGGAGTCCAAGGAAGTCCCATGATGCCATGAACATCCTCAACCTGTCAAGTTTCCTGCACACTCAGGGAAACTCATCCTAATACCTGTCAATATATACATCTAGAAAAATAACATGTAAATCTCACTACTCAACATAGCATAACTCATAGTAAAATAATAAATCATAATGTAACATAATCGGATCACTTGCTCGCAAGTGTCCTCAAAGAATAAGTCAGTGTAAAAATGTGATTAGTGGAACTAGATATTACATACACCCCCTCTTGTTTTAAACTTCGCCCCGAAGTTCTTACAATCTAGTAATGAAAGCGATAATGTATATGACAATAATCTACATATCCAATCTATCAAACAAATAAGGAAACTGTTGACGCATCTCATATGCATCCTCCCAAGTAGTCGTGTGTGGACTATAATTGTCCCATTGGACCTTGACCTGATCAACTATTCGATGTCGTAGTTGTCGAGTGCGATGGTCCAGTATGTGGATTGGCTCTGCCATGAGAGGATCCTCATCCTACATATGCAAAGAACTCAAGTCAATGACATGTGACAGATCTGAAATATAATGTCACAAAACATATACATGAAATACATTGTGCATACACCTCAAAGAATCAGGAAAGGCTGGTCAGTAAGCCACGGGTCCTTTGCTTTCTACAACTTTGAAAGGTCCCACAAACCTAGGAGAGAGTTTAGCACCCTTTCAAAACTTGATTGAATTTTTTTGCAGTTTCACCCACAAGAAAACTTTGTTGCCAACCTCATAACTACGGTCAATGTGATGTGCATAAGCATAACTCTTTTGTCGATGTTTCTCTTCTTTAATTACTTTTCTTATAGTTCACATTTTCTCTTCCATTTCTTGGATTACTTATGGTCTAACTAGGACCCTATCCTCTAGTTGATCCCAACTCAGAGGTGGCTGCCACAGTTGTTCGTAAAGAAACTCAAAAGGTTCAATCTTAATCGAAATTTAATAACTGTTGTTGTACACGAATTCTACCAATGGTAAGAATTCTTCCCAGCCTTTTTGTTGATCCATTACATACATTCACAAAATATCCTCTAAAATATGATTTGTTCTTTCAGTTTGTCCATTTTTTTCGGGGTGATATGTTGTGCTAAAATTCATTTGTGTTCCCAATTCCTCTTGGAAACTAGTCCAAAATCGTCCAGTGAACACCGATCCTTGATCAGATATGATCTTTTTTGGTACACCATGCCATCTCACAATATCGCTAACAAAAAATCTAGCTATATTCGGTGCCTGATACGTCGTATGAAATGGAACAAAGTGTTCACTCTTTTTCAAAGTATCAGTGACCATGAAAATGGAATCATGTCTCCTTGCCGTTAGTGGAAATCCAACAATAAAATCCATCAAAATGACCTCCCATTTCAATTCAGGATTCACATGCGGTTGTAACAATCCCACTGGATGTCTATGTTCATCCTTCACTTGTTCAAATTCAAGACATCTTGCCACATAATTAACTATATCGGTCTTCATTCATTTCCAAAAGAATAAAGGTTTAAGGTCTGCCTTCATCTTGATGACTCCCGAATGGGCCATGTATATTGCTCGATGAGCTTCGTTCAAGATTAAATTTCTTAATTCGTCATTTGGTGGTACATAAATTATTCTATTATATCTTAAAATTTTGTCATTGTTGTTTGCTTTGCATGAACTACTCTTTCCTACTACCTGCATGGTTGACCCAGGGTTCAAGTCTTTCAGGGTACCAACAAAGCCTAAAAATATCGGCCCCTTTGGTAAACCAGAAGGCAACACAACACACAGAATGCACTGCCCAGTCTCACTTGAGATAACTTTAAATGGGTGGTTGTAAGACTCAAGTGTTTACAGCCTAGGATTGAGTATGAGATATGGGATTTGTATTCTGAGTCATTTATTCTAACTTGTGTTACAATGTATTGTTATTCTCTTTTATATTTTGATTTTCGTGGTATCTTTTTGTTATATCCCAACAACAATTAACCAAGAAATATAATAACTCATTCATTCATTACACACAGTGCTTAACCAATAAAAGTATGACAAAGATATGAACGCATTCATCATATTGCACAAGTATTACCGTGGTTAACCCCCTCCTGGGCTACGTCCACAAATATCTGGCTCTTGGCTCTCTTATTATGGTAGTTCTGCAATCTCGCGCCATGCGCTTACAATTCTCCTCGTAAGGGTAAGATCTCTATGATGTGAACTAGAACACACTAGGCTCCTCGGCCTGCAATCTAATCCTCAATATCTACCTTCTCTCCTCCTCTCTAGCTCAATCTCTTTACAAAAGTGGTTCTCTAATAAAAAACATTACATAAAAACAATCAAACCTTCATAGGTAGCAAATCGAACCCAGCTGAACTCTTTTATGATACCTCTGTATCTATATTTATATCTATTGGGCTCATGAGCCATTTACACAAAACCTTACAAAAATCCTAACCCTATTGTCGTTAGGTCTTCCTTCTCTGCATGCATGCTTTTCTTTCCTCCAGCTATCGCCTCCTCCTTGCATGCGTGTGTGCTGTTCTTCTTGCCAGTTTTCGCTTTCCTCTTGAATGCTTTCTTTCCCAGTTCGGCCTGCTGCCAACAGGCCCCCAACACTGACATATGACTCGTCCCGAGTCACCTAATCCTTCTGAGCTGCCTCGATCTCCTTGGTGATCGTCTAGAACTTTTCCCTCAGCTCTGCTACTTTTGTTAGTGCCTGTGCGGTCCTCTCCTTAATGGTATTCACTACTTGAACTGCCACTTCGTTGCTCAGTAATCCTACACATTCTACCTGTGTCTGTAACATCTATGTTCTAGCTGCTTTTGCCTATGCGAGTACTTCTTCTTCCCGTTCCTGTAATGGTTCTATTTGATCCTGATGCTCCTGCTTCTGTGTTTGCGCAGTGATAAGTTCTGCCTTCATCTTCTTCAGCTCTAGCGTCCCCTTGACGCGTTCTGGGATTGGTATGATATTTTTCCTTTGTTTGAGTTCTTGGATCACTACATTGATCCTTTCCTCTTCCTTGTCCCAGCGTTGAACCTGTGGATCCTCCTCCAGTCTTTTCCAAAGTTGCGCTGCTTTCTCGAGCTAGTCAGTTGTCATGCTAAGTTGTTTCTCCATATACTGTAGTTGCGTTGTTTTTGCCTATCTCCTTTGCTCCTTTACTGCTAGTGGAGTTGTTGGTGTTAGATGTTCTCGGAGATCTTCGATCTCCTTCTGGTATCAAGAAATTTCCTGCGCAATTTGGTCGATCTTTTCTGCGACTGGGAGTTCGTTTCCTTGTGCATTGCTTGGAAGTTTTCCAAAAATTTCTCCCACTCTGCGTTCCAATTCTTTTTTGCATTTTGTCTCCTTATGAATTTCGTATTTGGCCTGCTCATACTCTTTTTCCAGCGCTTCTCGCTACTTTGTTTCTTTCTGTAGCTCGACTAAGTTTTTATGTGCCCGAGACTGCATCTCGTGGTCGACACTAACCTGCAATTTGTATAGTGTCATTGATGGCATCCATGTCAAGACCAATTGAATGTGGTCCAAATATTTGAGTAGTGTCTGTCCCACTATTTCATCCATTCGTAGCATGATCGGTTTTATGTAGATTGTTGTGTGTGTGTGTGGCATTGGGAGGGATGGGTCTACCTCCACTGTTTTGTTGGTTTGTGTTGTTGATGACTGTATTCCTCTACTTCTACTTTCTCTCTAGGCCTCCTCGAGTGTCCTGAGGAGTTGTCCCATTTCTGCCAGCTCTTTCTGCAGTTTATCCCTGTGATGTGCTACGTGATCGAAGTCTTCTGCTAGACAGTCCTGGACCATTCTTGCRATCATTTCTCCATCATCCTATGTGATTGTGTAGTCCGACAATGCTTGTTGCGACTTTGATTTCTTACGCGTGCCTGCTTCCTGTACAACTGGTCTCTTAGTTCCCCCTGGTTCCTGTGTGTTTGGATTTGAGGCGGTCTCCTGTGCTCCCTTAGCTTTCTTTGGCTATTCGTTGGTCTCTTTCTGCCCCTTCTAGGTTTGTATTGTCTTTGCCCCTTCTTTTCCCTGGGTCATCTTGCTTTGGCCCGTCCTTGGTTTCTTGGGCACTAGGTTTTGCGGAGGTTGTGTTTCTGCCTGCTATGCTTCTCCTTCTGTGGGTCCTTCTGGTACTTCTCGGGGAATGGATGGAATCCTCCATGCATCAAT
Source organism: Picea sitchensis (assembly GCA_010110895.2). Classification (NCBI taxonomy): domain Eukaryota; kingdom Viridiplantae; phylum Streptophyta; class Pinopsida; order Pinales; family Pinaceae; genus Picea; species Picea sitchensis. The sequence goes on along the minus strand of SNQJ01S0060734.1, from coordinate 38,408 downwards.
CCATTCGCTGATGACCATGTCTATATCACCTTCTATGATGCAGTAGCGCATCGATAGGCACTATTTATCTGGATCATGTCTTGGTTGTATACACATGGCTTGACGTGTAGCCCATAAGTTAGCGATGTCCCCATATCGCGCGAAAACCTCTCATGTTATTCTCCATGATCAGATAATAGTTTCCTGTATGCCCCATAGGTATGCTTCAAAGATGATTCCATTTTCCCTCTTATGCCTAGCTTGTGGCCCAAATCTCAGTAATAGATATCTCACTCTTGCTGGTTGTGGTGTAGTAGCAAAAAATACATATTCTGGTTCCCACCATCCCATGAAGGCTACGAGGGTGAGTAGCCATGAGTAATGGAATTCTATACCGAGGTCCTGAGCATCCTTGCAGTCCACTTGGAACAAGTTTAATAGATAAGGCGCCCAGCTCACGAAGGTGACTTCTGCGCACTAAGCTGTAACTGCGATGACTCCTTTTAGTACTTCGTCTTTGCAACATTTTCTTAACAGTTTACAGGATAATATTTTTGCGCCCAATTGTGTTGCTGCATTATTGATCCATTTGATTATAATGCCCCTTTTCCCCCTGGAGGTACCATATTTTTTCGTCATTTCCTCTGCTAACGCTTTCTCCTTGGATTTATCGTCCAGAAGAAGCACGAGATCCAAACCTCGGTTGAGTAGTATTGTTATATACGCGATAAGTTCAACAGTTATGGGGATGGGTCTGTCCAACCATATATCCCCTCCGCGCATGAATGCTAACAACTGCTTAATGCATGCTGTCGCGTATTGGCCTCTGCCAAAATGCGGAAGTTTCAACAACCCTAAAATGCCTGCTCTGTCCAGTCCAAATGCGCATTGATGTGGCTGGATGATCGTTTCTCCAAGTTGGTTTACCACTATGTTCTGCATAAAAACCCTTGGCGCAAGTTTCGGGTACTTGGTTTTGTCTGATACGTCATGGTCAGAATACTTGAGCTTTATGACGTGACTTAGTAGCTGCAACTCTACCTGTACTCCCTCTGGTATGCGTGGTAGCACAATTTCTACTGCCAGTTTCTTGCGAGGTGAGCTCAGTATCAGAACTCTATCTTCTTGTGGTGGTGGTTGGTATGAGGTTCCAACAACTTCTAGTTGCTTCCCTATAAGCCATTCTAGCCAAGCCGAGGTAGTTCCTATGGTCTCTTTTGTTGGTTGGCCTAGGCTGGGTACCTACGAATCATCTGGTTGCCCTTTTGATCCTTGATTCTGTGTTGTTCCATTACCTTATGTAGTTGGTTTAGTGCTTTCTGGTTGCACTTCCTATTGGGTTTCTACTTCCTCGTTCTGAGGTTCCTGCGCCGTTGTTGGTGTGTCCTCTTTTAGGTCCTCTTCTTGTGGTTGATGAATCTCTTCCAGTATTGATGTAGATTTCACCAGTGGTATATCTGGGGAAGGGATCTCATCGATATCAACGATCTATGATGCGGTGGGTAGCCAACTGTCTTTATACAACTTCAATCGACTCCCGTTGATCATTCCTCTGAGGTCTGTGCCTGCTAAATCTATTAACTCTATAGCTCCACTGTTTGTTACAGATTTGACTTCGTATGGTCCTAACCAATGCATTCTCAGCTTTCCTGGGTGTTGAAGTGATTTTCTGTCATAAAGAAATACTAGATCTCCTTCCTTGAAAGTCTTCTTCTTAATGTGTCGATCGTGCCTTGCTTTGTCTCTGGCCTTCTGAACTTGTTGATGGAATCCTTCCAGGATTCGTTCTTCTTCCATTGCTAATAGCTGGTTCAGTCTTTCCTATATTACGCCGCATTCTATCATTTGTGTGATAGCTGCTATGCGTAAGTTGGGTACTAAAAATTCTAATGGCAGGACCGCTTCTTGGCCGTAGATGAGTTTGAATGGTGTGTGCATTGTCAATTTATTGCATGTTGTCCTATACGCCCATAATACTGCTGGTACATTGAGGTCCCAGTCATCTCTATTGACGTTGTAGATCTTTGTCAGTGCGTTCTCTAGAATTTTGTTATAGGCTTCTACTGTGCCATTCGCCTGTGGATGATACGATGTGCTTTTCTAGTGGTGAACTTCAAATTCTTCGAGCATTGCGCGGATGGTGCTATTTATGAAATGCGTTCCTTGGTCACTCATCAAAACTCTTGGCCACCCAAACCTAGTAATTACATGTTCAAATAAGAAGTGTGCAGTTGTCTCTGCACTGCAGTCTTTTACTGGTGCGACTTTCGCCCACCTTGTTAGGTATTTCGTCGTGATGATGATGTATCTTTCCCCTGTTCTTTTGGTTGGTGGGTTAATTGGTCCCACAAAGTCTATTGCCCATTTATCAAATGCCTGTAATGTCACTTGCGATCGTAATGACATCTCATCCCTTCTGTTGGGTTTGCCTACCCTTTGACAAACATCGCATCCTTGAAAGTACCCTTTCGAGTCTCTGTGAATTGTTGGCCACCATAATCCTGCGTGGAGTACCTTATGCGTGGTAGCTTTTCCCGCATAGTGTCCTCCTACCAATCCCTCATGGGATTCTTCTAAAATTATTGGTCATTCATGCTCTAACACGTACCTTCGTAAAATACTATCTACACCCATTTTATATAGATGTCTTGTGATCAGTTGATAGTCGGTGGTATATTCTTACGGTGCGGTACCTGTGCTCGAGTACTGGATGATCTCTACAAATTAGTCATCAACAATATGTACTGAGAATAACTGGGCATTCAGAAAGTTGTCTTCTAAGTTCATGGGTTCTTATCCATTTGTGACCCGTGATAGGTGGTCAGGTCCTGCATTTAGTTTTCCTGGTTTAACTATTACTTTGAAGTCGAATTCTTGAAATAGCAGTAACCATCGAAAAATTCTCCCCCAACACTGGATTGTTGACTAGGTATTTTAAGGTTGAGTGATCTGTAAACATCTTAAAATGTTTTCCCAATAGGTAGTGTTTAAACTTCTGCAGTGCGTAAACCATATCTAGGCCTTCTCTTTCAGTCGTGTTATAATTCTATTCTGAGTCTGATAGTTTTCTACTTGTGAACACTATCGGGTGATCCAAGTCTTCTGTTCCTGGATGTGCCAAGATAACTCCAAGTGCTATCACTGATGCATCTACATGTACATAGAATGTCTTTCCCCAGTCTCGAAATACTAATATCGGTGCAGTGACCATCTTTTCTTTCAGAGTATCCAAATCGTGTTGACACTCATCGTTCCATTGGTACTTTGTGTCCTTTCTTAGAAGTTTTTCCATTGGTGTTGTGATCTGTGCATATCCTTTGATGAATTTCTTGTAGTATCTTGTGTATCCTAACATCGCTCGTAGCTAACAGACTGTTTTTGGTGTTGGTAAATTAACGATGACTGCAATCTTTTCCGGATCGACCAATAGTCATTGTTTGCATACTATATGGCCCAATAGTATCCCAAATAGTGTCCCAAATATGCATTTCTTTATGTTTAGTGATATCTGACAATGTCTGCATCATTCTAGCATTAAGCGTAAAAATTCCACATGGTTTTTCAACAGACTATAGACTGTCCAGTCATCCAGGTATACTTCGAGAAACTGATGGATGAATTCTTTAAATGATGTGATAACTACTCTGGAGAATATTGTTGGTGCATTCTTCAGTCCAAATGGCATGACTTTATATTGGTAAGATCCCCAATCTGTCGCGAACGTGGTCTTGTATCTGTCCTCTTGTGCTATCTTGATTTGATGGTAGAATGAGAATCCATCAATGAATGAGTAAGCTTCATGTCCCCCCACATTCTCTAACACTTCATCTATGAATGGTGTAGGGAATGGGTCATGTAGGCATGCATCATTCAACTTCCTCAATTCAACGCATATCTTGATCCCTATTCCTTGTTTCTTGTCCTGTACGACCATCAGGCTTATCCATTCTGATTCCTCGACTGGTTCAATTATGTCGGCTTCAAGCATCCAGTCGATCTCCTCTTTAACTTTATGTTTATATATGGGGTTGAGTCTATATGGTGGCTTTCTAATTGGTCTCGCTTAAGGTCTGAGAGGTATCTTCATCTCTCCCAGTTCTCCTGCTATGCCCTTCATCTCTGTAAATGTTGTAGGAAACAAGTTGCTATACTTGCGTAACAACTCTGTGATGCTTTCTATTGTTGGCTCATCCTAGTAGTCTCCAATGCTTGCCATTTTGGGATGTTCAGTTGTTCTAATGTTAACTTTCTTTACCTTGATTTGTGCGGAAATAACTTTGGATTATATGGGTGGTCCCTTCACATCTCTTTTTCCTTCTACTTCTTCAATCAGAATATCGCGTGGGTCATCTTCGTCCGGTGCTTCCTCCTGTACATGGTAACATGACAGTAGTTCCTTGACTGTTTTCTTATTTCACTGCTACTCTTCGGTATTAAGTTCTATTTTCGTTTCTTCAATGAATATGACTCCTCTGATCTGTTTCAGGGCTGCATCTATGTTGGGGTTCTCATGCTCGAATGAGAAAGTGACGGTAAAGTTCTGTTGCAATGTCGTCCATGTCGTAGTTCCTTTGCGCGGTTCCTGATCTGTATACCAGATCGTCGGTATTCCCTCTAATGTGTGAATGAAGTGGTGAGGCCATTCCTCTGGTGGTGTCATTTTCCACAACGTTTTTCACTCCTCCAAGTGTTTCGCTGGTGTCCCTAGTCCTTCATATCTCTGTTGTTTGTTGTTTGTCTATTCTGCGGGGAACCTTATGCACTGTAACCTCTTACATTGGTACCAGTTTGTGATAGTCTCCTTGTGTGCGCCCCACCATATTGCGGGTGTGGCCTTCAGTGCTAAGTCCAGTGCTAGTAGCCTCTGGTTCTCTAATACTTCGTCTTCATATTGTGTCAAGAATTTTTCCAAATCATTTAGTCCATGGAAACTAGGTGGTTCTTTGATTTCTATGCCTATCCATCGTACTGTGTGGTCTGTTCTTACACATCTTCTTGTGGATACTTCGTGTAGTCTCTGCTGCTAGTTTTCTAGCCCGGTGTCTGAATCTGTTGCGCATGAATTAATGTTGCGCCAACTGAGTACCCCATCTGCAGTTGGGTTTACATAATCCTCCTCACGTGCAGTTGTTCTGTACGACTGGATGATCTCCTCTAAGTCCAGGCAAGTGGGTTCTACAAACCTCTCCCCTTCTGATGGGTCTAGTGGTGCTATGACCGTGTAATCTCCGGATTCAAATGTCATTTTTCTTGTCTTCAACTTGATTATGGTCTAGTTTTCAAACACCCAATCCAGACTGAGTACTGTCGGGTATGGTGTTGTGCCATCTACTATTTCGATGACCTCAAAGTCTGCTTTAGTGTGCACTCCATCAAGATCTACTGTTAATCCTTTCAGTCTCCCTATTGGTAGGACCCTATGTTGGTTTGCTAGTTTTAGTTGGACATTTGAGTAGCCCAATGTTGGCTCTCCCATGCATTTCCAAGTTTTCTTGGGTAGCACATTCACTTGAGATCCTAGGTCGAGTATGATGTATCTCATATTAAAATCCCCAATGTTATCATTCAGTCTAAATTCCCTACTTGTTCTTCTTCTTGTGTGTAGATGATTGACAATTTTCGGTTCTAGCTTTTGTTCCGTCTCGCTGCTACATTTTTCTAGGATGTTTTGCAATATTTTCACAGATGAAGGATCACTTAACATTTTTATGCATGATTTCAAAAAGTATTTGATATTACTTACTTGTCCCTTGGGTGGAATTCCCTTGGTACGATCCAATGATAGCGACATTTCATATTCTGGGGCTTCATGGACTGGTTGCACAGTGGAAGTCGACACTGTGTCCACCCTATGAAATTCTTGTCTGGCTTCCTTAAAAGTCTCCTTTTCTTTGGGTACATCGAATTGCTTTCTTGGTTTGATGTTCTTCTTTACCCATTGGTTTTGTGCGGGTTCCTGTCAGACTGCGTCGTTTCCTGTCTTCGTTCCTCCATGAGTGACTATATTGATGTTTTGTCCATGCTCCATTGCTTTGACTGAAATCCATTGAACATTCTGATTGTTCTGGTTCCTCTTTTCTTGGATATTTACTAATAGTGTTGGACATTCCACTGTCTCGTGATCCGATGCACGACAATACATATAGGCCGCTGGCGGAAGTGGGCATTCTCGTGCGTAATGTCCCAGTTGCTAACAATTGTGACATGTGACTGATCCTCTTCCACATCTGAAACATCCTTTGGCTCGTCCTCCTCCTCGATAGCATGCTCGGTCCCCTCTTGACGCATTGTACTATGGTGCCTGATTATACTGCACTGTATTATACTGGGGTTGTGTCGGATTGTACAATGCCTGTGCATTATTGTATGGTTGTTGCGCAGTGTTGCACTGCTCCTGCGCAGTTTTGTATGGAGCTAGGGCTTGATTAAACTGTAGCGTTGCTTGTCCAGTCATCATTTTAGCATGTACCCTGTATGCCTCTGATGTTCTTTCCCACATCAACTCCATAGTTCTGCAATCTTTGTCGTTGTGTCCCACTGACTTACAAAAGGTGCAATAAGAATTCTTTGGCACTGTTTGGTACTTGTGCATCAACGTGCAGTGGTAAGGGTCATGACCCTGTTTCTTGCTTATTTGGCACCATAATCCTCCCTGCGGTAGCGGGTTTGGAAATCCTGTTTCCATATACTGCGTGAATGTTGGACATTCGTTCTTGTGGTGTCCTTTATTCCTGCATGTGGTGCACCAAATGGCTTCTCATTTGTCCTTGTTCTTATTCTGGTTCAACTGAAATGTTAAGTTCTTCAAATCCTCCTTCAATTATTCAATATTTGGGTCCGTCCGCTGTTACTATTTCTCTTCCAGCTGCAAGGCTCCCTATAGAGCCTCAGCCTACGTCTGAAAATTCTGCTATCGTAAGGGATATTTTAGGTGTGGGAGTAGTGAGTTGACAAACAGTTTCCCATGTTGCATCTTGGTCATAAGGTATTTTAGCTTCCCCTTCAGTTGCTTAAATCTCTGGTCAATCTCCCATACAAACTCTCTTGGTTTCTATCTTATCTTGATCATCTCGTTCATGTACCGATCCTCTGAGCTTGGCTTCTGGAACTTGTTAATCAGTAGCTTCTTAATGTCTGCCAGATTCCTTGTCGTCCTAGGGGAATTGTTTGTGTCTAGACACATGTACCAGTCTAGTACGCACTCTCTTAGCGTGATTTCTAGTTGCAGAAGTTTGGTATCTTCATCAGTGATTTGCGTTTCCTCCAAAATCTTTGCACAAATGAACAAATACTTCTCAAGGTATTCAACTACTTCAATTCAAAATTCTGGTAATCTAATAGTGGGATCGTGTCCTGCCATTCTAAATATTGAATGCTACCTCCATCGCATGATGTAGATACTTGACTAGTACATCCTGAAATGGCTCCTCCAGTTGTTGCTCCTGCGGTAGATGTACTTCTTGCTATCAGACTTCCTCCGAACTTCGGTTGTCTAAACGGTGGTGTTCTCTTTGGTGTATTGGTCGCACATGGGTTTATGGGTTCCACACTGACATTAATATGGAAATGATGGCTATCTTCTCTTCCTGTTCTTGGGCCTCTTGTTTTCGGCTCATAGTTTGTGYGTAGGATTTACTCAATCTGATCCACATCCCAGAGATCCTCTACCTCTTCATCATCGCTTGTCAATCCCTCCCTCACGGCTACGACTCTCTTCTTGGTATTCACCTTATATTGGTAGGTTACTCCGCTACGGGTCGTTCCCGATGACTCCAATATCCACTTGAGTTGGTCGTCAACCATAAATATTGGGTCCAAGAATTCCTCCTCCTTCTTGCCTTTATCCTCACCTTCGTCCATATATCCTCTCTCTGTCAGTGCTTCTCTCCTTCCCCCATGCATGCAGGGAAGTCTAGTTGTTTGATTCCATTGTCATTACCCCTTTGTTATATAGCAGTATTTTAATAGAAGTATAAAGTGATCAAATGTACCTTCCGCGGGGTCCGCGTAGAAATTCTTGCTCTGTTGCGCTGTATGACTTCGTTGTGTCAACTGCAAACTCTATGATGAATCCTGCCACAATACTGTTAAACCAAAAGTCGACTACGCGGGTGAATTTGTTGTTCGCCTGTTGTAACTGCTCAACCTATACTAGGGTCCAATCTAGCTGTCGGATCCGGTTCGTTGCGTGGTTATCTTTCAACCTTAGTATCCACTCCTGCAGTAGGTGGGGAAAATCACAGAAAAAGAGTCCGTGTAAATCCGTAAACACGTATTTATCTAGATATTTACGAGGTGTGATGATAGGTTTTCTTTTGTCCTTCTGGGAAAAATCTAGCTCTTTAGTTCTCAACCAGCCTTTGATTTCTCCTTTCACGGGGTTCCACGGCCTCAAAATTCCCTTCTAGTGGCTCAATGGTCTTCTGGGTTCACTCATTCTTTTCTTATACATTCTATCTCATCTACTCAGTCCTCTCTTGTTCCTCTTAACATGGCAATGAAACCATTTGTTGGCTTCGCATGAACTACTCTTTCCTACTACTTGCATGGTTGACCCAAGGTTCAAGTCTTTTAGGGTACCAACAAAGCCTAAAACTATTGGCCCCTCTGGTAAACCAGAAGGCAACACAACACACAAAATGCACTGAACAGTCTCACCCGAGATAGCTTTAAATGGGTGGTTGTAAGACTCAGGTGTTTACAGCCTAGGATTGAGTATGAGATATGGGATCTATATTCTGAGCCATTTATTCTAACTTGTGTTACAACCTACTGTTATTCTCTTTTATATTTTGATTTCCGTGGTATCTTTTCATTATATCCCAACAACAATTAACCAAGCAATATAATAACTCATTCATTCATTACACACAATGCTTAACCAATAAAAGTATGATAAAGATATGCATGCATTCATCACATTGCACAAGTATTACCATGGTTCACCCCCTCCTGGGATACATCCACAAAGATTTGTCTCTTGGCTCTCTTATTATGGTAGTTCTGTAATCTCGCGTCGTGCACTTACAATTATCCTCGTATGGGTAAGATCTCTATGAGATGAACTAGACTGCACCAGGATCCTCAACCTGCGACCTAATCCCCAATATCTACCTTCTCTCCTCCTCTCTAGCTCAATCGCTTTACAAAAGTGGTTCTCTAATAAAAAACATTACATAAAACCAATCGAACCTTCATAGGTAGCGAATCGAACCCAACCGAACTCTTTTATGATACCTCTATATCTATATTTATATCTATCAGGCTCTTCAGCTATTTACACAAAACCTTACAATAACCCTAACCCTATTGTCGTTAGGTCTTCCTTCTCTGCATGCGTTCTTTTCTTCCCTCCAGCTGTCGCCTCCTCCTTGCATGCGCACGTGATGTGCTTCTTGCCAGTTGTCGCTTTCCAATTGCACGCTTCTTTCCCACGATTTCTCTTCCAGTTGTCATTCTTCTTTGTGCATGCTTTCTTTCGCACTTCGGCCTACTTCCAACAGGCCCCCAACACTGACATGTGACTCATCCCGATTCACCTAATCCTTCTGAGCTACCTAGATATCCTCGGTGATCGTCTGGAACTTTTCCCTCAGCTCTGTTGCTTTTTTTAGTGCCTGCGTGGTCCTCTCCTTAATAATATCCACTACCTAAACTACCACATCGTCGCTCAGTAATCCTACACATTATGCCTGTGTCTATACCATATGTGTTCTAGCTGCTTCTGCCTGTGCGAGTACTTCTGCTACCCGTTCCTGTAATGGTTCTATTTGAGCTTGACAATCCTGCTTCTGTGTTTGCGCAGTGATAAGTTATGCCTGCATCTTCTTCAACTCTTGCATCCCCTTGACACGTTATGGGATTGTTATGGTCTTTTTCCTCTATTTGAGTTCTTGGATCACTGCATTGATCCTTTCCTCTTCCTTTTCCCAGCGTCGAACCTATGGATCCTCCTCCAGTCTTGTCCAAAGTTGCACTGCTTTCTCGAGAAAGTCATCTATCGTGCTAACCTGTTTCTCCATCTCCTGTAGTTGCATTGTTGATGCCTTCCTGCTTTGATCCTTTACTGCTGCTGGAATTGTTGGTGTTAGATGTTCTCAGAGATCTACGATCTCCTTCTGGTATCGAGCAATTTCCTATGCAATCTGGTCGATCTTTTCTGCGACTGGGAGTTCGTTTCCTTGCGTAGTGCTTGGAAGTTTTCCAAAAATTTCTCCCACTCTGCATTCCAATTCGTTTCTGCGTTCTGTCTCATTCCAAATTTTGGATTTGGCCTACTCATACTCTTTTTCCAGCGCTTCCTGCTACTTTATTTCTTTCTGTAGCTCGACTAAGTTTTTTTGTGCCCGAGACTGCATCTCGTGGTTGACGCTAACCTGCAATTTGTACAGTTCCCTTGATGGCATCTGTGTCAAGACCAATTGAATGTGGTCCAAATCTTTCAGTGGTTTCTATCCCACTATTTCATCCATTTGTAGCATGCTCGGTTTTATGTAGATCGTTGTGTGTGTGTGTGGCATTGGGAGGGCTGGGTCTAGTTCTTCTTCTTCCACTCTTTTGTTGGTTTGTGTTGTCGACTTCAGTTGATTATGGTCTGGTTGTCAAATGCCCAATCTAGACCGAGTAGTGCCAGGTACGGTGTTGTGCCATCTACTATTTCTATGACTTCAAAGTCTGCTTTAGTGCGCATTCCATCAAGATATACTGTTACTCCTTTCAGTCTCCCTATTGGTAGGACTCTATGTTGGTTTGCTAGTTTTAGTTAGACATTTGAGTATCCCAATGTTGGCTCTCCTATGCATTACCAGGTTTTCTTGGGTAGCACCTTCATTTCGGATCCTAGGTCGAGTATGATGTCTCCCATATTAAAATCCCCAATGTTAGCATTCAGTCTAAATTCCCTACTTTTTCTTCTTCTTGTGTGTAGATGATTGAATATTTTCGGTTCTATCTTTTGTTTTGTATCGCTGCCACATTTTTCTAGGATGTTTTGCAATATTTTCATAGATGAAGGATCACTTAACATTTTTATGCATGATTGCAAAAAGTCTTTGATAGTACTTACTTGTCCCTTGGGTGGCATTCTGTTGGTATGATCCAATGATAGCGGCATTTCATATTCTGGGGCTTCATGGACTAGTTGCATGGTGGAATTCAACATTGTGTCCACCTTCTGAAATTCTTGTCTGGCTTCCTTAAAAGTCTCCTTTTCTTTGGGCATGTCGAGCTGCTTTCTTGGTTCGGTGTTCTTCTCTACCCATTGATTATGTACGGGTTCCTTTCAGACTGATTCGTTTCCTGTCTTCATTCCTTCACGAGTGACTATATTAATGTTTCGTCCATCCTCCCTTGCTTTGGCTAAAATCCATTTAACATTTTGATTGTTCTGGTTCCTCTTTTCCTGGATCTTTACTAATAGTCTCGAACATTCCTCTGTCTCGTGATCCAATGCACGACAATACATACAAGTCGTTGGCAGCAGTGGGAATTCTTGTGCGTAATGTCCCAGTTGTTGACAATTGTGACATGTGATTGGTCCTCTGCCATGTCTGAAACCTCCTCTGGCTCGTCCTCCTCCTCGATAGCCTGCTCGATCCCTTCTCGGCACGTTGTACTGTGGTGCCTTATTATATTTCATGGTATTATACTAGGGTTGCGTCGGGTTGTAATGTGGCTCTGCATTATTGTATGGTTCCTATAGAGTGTTTAACTGCTACTTCGCAAAGTTGTATGGAGTTGGGGCTTGATTGAACTGTGGCGCTGCTTGCCCAGTCATCATTTCGACCTGTACCTTGTATGTGTCTGATGTTCTTTCCTGCATCATCTCCATAGTTCTGTAATATTTGTCGTCGTGGACCACTAACTTACAAAAGGTGCAATAAGAATTGTTTGGAACTTTTTGGTACTTTTGCATCATCGTGCAGTGGTAAGGGTTGTGACCTGGTTTCTTGAATATTTCGCACCATAATCCTCCATGTGGTAGTGGGTTTGGCATGCCTATTTCCATATACTGTGTGAATGTTGGACATTCGTTCTTGTGGTGTCCTTCCATCCTTCATGTGGTGCACCAAACGACTTCTCGTTTGTCCTTGTTCTTATTCTGGTTCAATTGAAATGTTAGGTTCTTCAAATCCTCCTTCAATTCTTCAATAACTGGGTCCATCTGTTGGTACTGGTTCTCTTCCAACTACAAGGCTTCCTATAGAGCCTCATCCTACATCTGAAACTTCTTTTGTCATAAGGGATATTTCAAGTGTGGGAGTAGTGAGTTGACAAACAGGTGTCGGTGCTACATTTCGGTCATAAGGTATTTTAACTTCCCCTTTGGTCGCTTAAATATTTGGTCAATATCCCATACAGACTCTCCTGGTTTCTGTCTTATCTTGATCATCTCGTTCACGAACTGATCCTTTGAGCTCGGCTTCTAGAAGTCGTTAATCAATATCTTCTTAATGTCTTCCAGTGTCCTCGTTGTCCCAGGGGCAATGTTCATGTCTAGACTCATGTACTAGTCTAGTTCGCGGTATCTTAGCGTGATTGCTAGCTGTGCAAGTTTGGTATCTTCATCAGTGATCTGTTTTGCCTCCCAGATATTTACACAAATGAACAAATGCTTCTCAGGGTCTTCGACTACTTCTCCTCAAAATTCTGGTAATCTGATAGTGGGATCGTGTCTTAGCATTCTAAATACTGAACTGCTACCTCTGTCGCGCGATGTAGATACTTGACTAGTACTTCCTGAACTGGCTCCTCCAGTTGTTGCTCCTGCAGTAGATGTACTTCTTGCTGTCGAACTTCCTCCGAACTTCATTTGTCTAAATGGTGGTGTTCTCTTTGGTGTATTGGTCGCACATGGGTTTATGGGTTCCACACTGACATTAATATGGAAAGGATGGCTATATTCTCCTCCCATTTTTGGGCCTCTTGTTTTCTGCTCATAGGTTGCACGCATGATTTCCTCAATCTTCTCCATATCTCGGAGATCCTCTACCTCTTCCTCATCACTTTCTAAGCCCTCCCT
>SNQJ01S0060734.1:0-24693 GCA_010110895.2 Picea sitchensis | reverse complement strand
TGGTTTCACTCATTCTTTTCTTATACATTCTATCTCATCTACTCAGTCCTCTCTTGTTCCTCTTAACATGACAACAGAACCATTTGTTGGCTTCGCATGAACTACTCTTTCCTACTACCTTCATGGTTGACACAGGATTCAAGTCTTTCAGGGTACCAAAAAAGCCTAAAACTATTGGCCCCTCTAGTAAACCATAAGGCAATGAAGCACACATAATGCACTGCACAATCTCACCCGAGATAGTTTTAAATGGGTGGTTGTAAGAGTCAGGTGTTTATATCCTGGGATTGAGTATGAGATATGGGATCTGTATTCTGAGCCATTTATTCTAACATGTGTTACAACCTACTATTATCCTATTTTTTATTTTGATTTCCATGGTATCTTTTCGTTATATCCCAACAACAAATAACCAAGCAATATAATAACTCATTCATTCATTACACACAACTCTTAACCAATAAAAGTATAACAAATATATGCATGCATTCATCATATTGAACAAGTATTACCGTGGTTCACCCCATCCTGGGCTACATCCACAAATATCTGGGTCTTGGCTCTCTTATTATCGTAGTTCTGCAATCTCCCGCCATGCGCTTACAATTCTCCTCGTATGGGTAAGATCTTTATGAGGCGAACTATACCGCACCAGGCCCCTCGGCTTGCGATCTAATCCTCAAGATCTACCTTCTCTCCTCCTCTCTAGCTCAATCTCTTTACAAAATTGGTTCTCTAATAAAAAAAATTACATAAAAACAATCGAACCTTCATAGGTAGTGAATCGAACCCAATCGAACTCTTTTATGATACCTTTGTATCTATATTTATATCTATCATGCTCTTCAACCATTTTGACAAAACCTTAGAAACACCCTAACCCTACTGTTGTTAGGTCTTCCTTCTCTGCATGCGTGGTTTGCTTCCCTCTAGCTGTCACCTCCTCCTTGCATGCGCGTGTGTTGTGCTTCTTGTTAGTTGTTGATTTCCTCTTGCACGCTTTCTTTCCTATGATTTCTCTTCCATCTGTCATTCTTCTTTTTGCACGCTTTCTTTCCCACTTCGGCCTGTTGCCAACAATTTTCCAAAGAATAGCCTTCATATCTAGGTATCATCATCGTATCTCATTTGATATTGTATTTTTCTTCCTTGTATCAGTCGTCATCAATTCGTAATGCTAAAATATTTTCTCGAAGGTTCGTATGTCGTAGTATTACTGAGAAAATGTGAGGTCTCCGACTCAATGCGTCTACTATTCTATTAACCATCCCTTTAATATAAGTGATCTCAAAATCATACTCACTAAGTAGTTGTGACCAACGCCTTTGTCGTGCGTTCAAGTCACTTTGAGTAACAATGTGTTGTAATCCACTGTGATCAGTTTCAATTCGAATTTTCGTCCAATAAGATAATGTTTCCAAACTTGCAACGCACAAAAAATCGATAATAATTCCAAATCGTGAGTTGCGTAATTCTCTTCATGCCTTCTTAATTTCCTTGAAATATATGTGATCACTTGACTGTCTTGCATCAATACTCCACCCTAACCCTTCCTTGGATGCATCTGTGCATACCAAAACTTCCTTGTCCATATTAGGGACCTTCGGTATTGTTTTTTTCGTTAATAACTCCTTAAGATTATGAAATACTTCTGTGCACTTATCTAACCATACAAATTTCTTATTCTTCTTCTACAATTACATGATTAGATTTTCTATCTTTGAAAAACATTCAATGAAGCATCGATAATAACCTGATAATCCCATAAAACTACGTACTTCTTGTACGTTCGTCAGTGCTGGCCATTCCATAATAGACTCAACCTTTTTTGGATCCACAACGATGCCTTCTCCATATATAATATGCCCCAAATAATGAATCTTTGTTTGATTAAACAAACATTTATACAACTTCCTGTACAACTTGTTTTCTCTTAAACACTGTAAAACTAATCTCAAGTGTTTTTTGTGTTCTTCCTTCATCCAAGAGTAAATTAGTATGTCTCCAATAAATACATGTACAAACTTGTCTAGGTATTTGCGGAATACCCCATTCATTAAACTCATGAATATGCCCGACGGGGAATTCGTCTATCCAAACGGTAAAACAATAAACTCATAGTGTCCAAATCTCATTTTAAACGGGGTTTTAGGGATATCTTCCTCCTTGATTTGCAACTGATGATATCCTGATCTCAACTCAATATTTGAAAACATCGTTGCTCCTTTCATTTGATAAAAAATACCATCAATCCTAGGTAATAGATATTGATTCTTGAACGTGGCTTTGTTTATTTGACAGTAGTCAATACAAAGCCTCCACTATATTTACTTCTTTCTAACAAAGATCATTGGCGCACCCCAAAGTGACACACTTGAACGTATAAGTCCCAAGTCTAACAACTCCTTCAATTGCATTTTCAACTCTTGCAATTCCGATGTCGACATCTGATATGGCGTTCTTGCAATCGATTTTGTTCCAGGTTTTATGTCTATGGTAAATTCCAATTGTCTTTCTAGTGGTAAACCTAGTAGTTCCTCAGGAAATACATAGGAAAAATATGATACTACCAGAAGGTTTTCTAATCCTTCTGTGTCCCCCTTTTCATTAAGGGATAAGATGGCATATAACTTACATCCCTTGCGCATACGTTTTTGTGAATGTAGGGAAGAAATAAATCTCAACGAAACTCCTTGGTTTCTTCCCACAATAACTCTACTTTGTCCCAAATCATCCATTAAACTTAATTGTTTCGTCTAGCAGTTAAGTATCACATCGTGTGATTCTAACCAATCCATTATGATTACAATGTCGTAAGATCATAGGATTTTGTCATAAAGGTTTACATTCACGACAAAATCACCTAAATTAATGTTACAATCCATAAACTTTCCTCCAACTCTTTGTTTGACACCTTAAGCCAATTCTACATATCTAAAATCATCTTGATCGATTTCCTTTACCTTAATTATTTTAAGGGAAACACTATATATAAAAACTTCAGTAGCTCCTAGATATATTAAAATAATAAAATGTTGATATGCGATCATACCTGACGTCTCAAGTACTATGGACTGATGATCAGCCTGACAGTTATTCACCACTACATGAATCTTGTGGCCCTTGCCCAAATCTCCAAATGTTGTCGGTCATGTTGATCTAACAACTCTTTCCTTCTCAATAGGACTGTCTCTCTGGTAGTGGGGCTCCTCACATGTCCAACATCCATTCTTTGGATCGGTGCTCCTAGTTCCAGAAGAAGAGTTTGTTGGCCTAGGAGTCTGTGGTCTTGGTCTTTGTTGCAGAATAGGTCTAAATTGTTGTTGTTGCTATGGGAGACATTTTTGTTTCTTTTGTTTTAGTGATCTGTATGGAGTCCATTGTTGATGAGTTTGTCGGTGTGGTGTCGAGAATACAGGTCCTCTAGGTGTATCATGGTGCCCAGAAGTCTGTTTAACTAGTGTTTGATGCTGTGATGCTCTGGGTGGTGCCTATCCTATCTCCCTAGAAGGAGTCTTTCCCTGACCCCCACTGTCCATCTCTTCCTCGGCAATGAGATCCTTGTCAACTACATCGTGAAAGGTTTGAGGCATTAATATCCTCACCTTATCACGAATGTTGAAGTTGAGACTAAACACAAACTTGTTAGCCTTTAATTTCTCAGTGTTTAGATGTGGAGAATASCTGAGTAGCTCCATGTACGTGGCCTCATACTACGGTATTGTAAGACTACCCTATCATAAGGCATTGAACTCATTAATATGGTGCTCAATGAGTTCATTCGATAATTACCTCTCTCGGAATCGTTCCTCAAACAATTCCCATGACACATCTTCAACAACCATGTTCAGTTGTGGTAGGAGTGTCTTACACCAAATAAGCGCACTCCCCTTCATTTGAAATATCGCCATGCATACCTTCATGTTGGAGGTGTAACCACGTAGTTCAAAGAACATCTCCATATTATCCAAGCATGTCTCGGCGGCTAAGCCATCCGTGGAACCCCAAAACTCGGGAAATTTCACCTTCTCGAGTTCTCTGTGTATACTACTGCTAACTATTGGAGGGTGTTGTGAACTCTCATTGGGCACAAACTCTTTTCCCTCATCCTGATCAAGGAGGTTGATCAATGCCTATGACATCCTCTGAAAGGATCTCATCATACCTACCACGTCTCCCACTGCAACTTTCTCTTTCTCATTATCATGTCGTTATCCCAGTGGAGTAGATCCATCTGGTGTTGACGTACTTGGAGGAGGCATTCCTCTTCCTCCCATAGCCTGACATCTACTCATCCTGCGCCCTCTAACCATGATACCTGTCATGCATAAAATTCAAATTGTATTAGCAATACATATTTAACATAATTATAAACAGTGGAAGGTGGACGGTTCTGGTGTCGCATAGTTGAATCCGCCCTAATACCATATGTAACATCCCTCCATTCACAACACAAATGAAGGTGAACACAATGAATGTTTTTTTTTTCAATGGGGTTACACATTATTTGGTACGACCATTACAATATAAGAAAGGAAAATCAAGATACAATAATAAAAATAAATAATTTATCTATTCTTATCAACATCACCATATTCTTAATCAACTTCACTTCACAACAAGGTCAAGATACAATTATCAAATCACATTTTAATAAGTCTAAAGGAGAAATAGTTTCTACCCACCCAAAACCTACACTGCAAGGTTAGGACCTGTTAGCACTAGAAGTCACACGTAGATTGTTGTAGATGTAAGCCTAATACCCATCAGAATGTAAAGGATAATGTTTTAAAGAGTGTGGCAAATGGATGTAAAACTCAGTTTAAGATGTCAATCACAAATATTTCCATGAAATACTCACCAGCAAGCAAGTCTTTGAATAGCTTCAAATCAAGATTTAAGAGATAAAAATGAGAGATGGAAGACTTAGCAAGAAAAGTGTAATATGTGTATCAGTTTATATTAGGTATTTCTGGGACACATATGAGAGAAAACTCATTTGAATAAGAAATTCTTAATCCAAAGAGAAAAAATATTATGATCAATTTTCATACAATACCACAATAAATCATTTACTGCAATAAAGAAACAACAACATGATGAATCCTTCAACATAGACTGATATCAAAGTGAGACAGAAAATAGATGATAGTAAGATAAAGACTAATTTCCACCATTAATTTTTTTTTGGATATGGTCCATACATCAAGAAAACTCTACTACCAAAAGAAGACTAAAAATAAGAGTTTTCTCCTCAACCATTCCCACCTCTTCTCCTATTACAATGCCTCTTAAATAACCAAAACTATAAAAAAAATCTTTACAATTTGTCCCTTAACTTACTCATAGGATTCCATGCCTAAGGGAATCGTTTCAATAGGTGTACAACTAGAAAATAACAAACTTTTATTTTGAAGGAAGGTGTTGGCAACGTATACACCAAGTCCTCAAAAAATGATGATGTGTCTTTATGCTTGCAACGCCTTCAGGAAGGTGACCTTACAAAGTTAAACTGATCCTTTGAGTGTTGGTATGAGCTCCCCTTGACACTTGGATACCTCCATTCCCTCCAAATATTCAAAAAATATGAGTTCGCAGTGCAGCGCTGCAAAATGTTCTAAAAAATCTAGTTCGCAGCGATAATGAGTCCAAGCGTTGTGAGCTTTCCCGTAGTAGCATGTTTTCTTTGAAAAAAGTTTCAAATCCTTAAAACGTGTACTAGGGGTAGTGTAATTCTTCTAGGTATGCTACAAACTTATTACCTCCTGATATATCCTAGAAGAAAACACAAAAATATGTTAAGTTTAGCTCACAATTCAAAACCATCATTTATTGTTGTAATTGCATGCAACATTAAACCTTGACAAAAATGATGTTGGTTTAGAATTTCATCTTGTATTTATCTTTTTGTTCTAGCACTCCTTTTGGTAGACACCTTGACCAACATATATAAGTTCCTCTTTTGCACTTCTTCTCTGAAAGTTTGTAACTCTGCCTTTAATTTTGTGATTTCAGCTTGGCAGACCCTATTCTTCCTATATACATTCTTTAGTTTCCCGTGAAGGGGAAAAAACCTATTAGCCATGAACCTTGCCTTATCAATTGTCTCCTCATACATATCCAACATCTCCTTTAGATTTATCCTGGAACCCAAATCTTCCTTCTTCAACTTATAAATTTCATCTCTTGCTTCCTTGAGCTTCCTTCTGAGCCTTTTGAAGGTAGGGTTACTTTCATGATGAGGAGTGTTGATGTCAATAACCTCTATGGGATGCTTAGAAGACTGATATTTTTCTTTTTGCTGAGATGAAGTCTCTGTTGTATCATTCTTCATGGGAACATGCTGTCAGGTTGTTGATCTAGTAAAGGGTCTTCTAGGTTTAACTTTGTTTGCAGCAACTGGTGGGGAAAAGGCAAGATTTTTTCCTTTCAAACTTCTTTATTTTCTTGAAGGAATCTCCATAGGGGTAGGTTCTGCCACAGGTGAAATTTCTCTGTCAGGAGGTTGTGAAGGACCACCTTCTTCTGCTTCATCAGTAGCCTAGAAATATTTATCACTCCTAGTCACCCTCTTCTTCTTGCTTGAATCTGAATGCACAGTCCTCTCAACAGGGGTAGGAGTTTGTCTTTTGGATTGTGGTGTAGGAGAAATATCTAACTAAAAATGTGATGTAGTTAGGAAAGTATATCAGTCGGTGTTAGCTTTATTTAACTCTTCCATTACTAACATCTTGATTAGACGAGAGAGAAAAACACTAGTGTCTAGCAGCTTTGACTTAGCCTAGACTTTGTCTGACATCTTGCCAATACTCATGAAAAGATAGAATGGAAAGTTCATGGATTCTTTTCCAGTGAAGAGTAAGAGTAATCTGTTGTGGTATTGGTATACCATATTGTGATGTGGTATTGGTATACCATATTGAACCTCCCTTCACATGTGAAGTACCTTTGGATGACCTTGAGCATCTTGTCAAAACAATCCATCATGTGACTTATGGGCACTCCTTTAGATAAGTTGTCTCCTTGAGATTCATGCTTAAGGAATTCTTTGGAGAAATAAGATTTTAATGACATGGATTTAAACCACTTCTCACCATAGTCAGGTATCTCAGTAGCTACAGAGATAGAATGCTCAGAGAATTCAACCTCCAGCATCCCAAACTTAGTCTTATTCCCATTAAATTAAGTGCAAACTCCTTGGCCACTTCTGGATGTCCTCTCTACATCTTTTGACAAAAATTGAGACAACTCACCCTCTGGAAATCTTCCTTGAACAATGGTTCAGAGTTGATGAGTTGCATGTCATATGGTTCAGTTCTCACAATCTCTCCCCCCTTGTGAGTCTTCCTGTTTTGCTGACTGTCCATAATTATTGTTTGACAAACACTTTATGTAACTTCTT
Organism: Picea sitchensis; assembly: GCA_010110895.2. Classification (NCBI taxonomy): domain Eukaryota; kingdom Viridiplantae; phylum Streptophyta; class Pinopsida; order Pinales; family Pinaceae; genus Picea; species Picea sitchensis. The sequence continues at coordinate 17,291 of SNQJ01S0060734.1, read as the reverse complement.
ATGACAGTTGTTGTATGAAATATAGAGTAAACAAGGATTTTAGGGTTTGATAACAGAGTTGGTATGCCTGGAGTTCACTTTTTTGAAATATTATACACAACAATGGTATGAAGTGGAGAAAATTTCAAATAGGAATGATAAGAGGGACAACAATTGAACTTTGAGTAAAAGTGCAGACAAGAAAAATATGCAACTCTGTAAAATAGAGGATTTGCAATGCYAGCCTGCAGCACAATTGAGATCAATTTTATGAAGGATTGACCATAATTTTTATGTCTGAGAGGGATCCTATAAMAACTGGTTTAAACCTGGGCCTTAGACTAATTTAAAAAAGACAAGGGTTTTAACAATCCAAAGACATAGGATTCGCAATGCCAGTTTGCAGTGCATAATTTGTGGTGCAGGGTTAGAACATATAGTTCGGAACACATAAATATCACTGGGAAAAAATGACTTGTTTTCAAAAGGGAACTATAGGAGGACCCTGAGATAAAATATTTTGCCAATGAGAAGGTTTTAGAGAACCATAATAGTGGGTTTGAGAGTTAGCAACACATGAAAATTTAACAATTCGCAACGCCAACAATACATAACAACTCTACTTCCTCAGTCAACCTTTAAGGAGAATGCAAATCGCCAAGGGGTACCTGGTAATTTATGAAGCTAGGATGGTTTTGTGAACCTGAGTTGGAATTAGAGGGAGGCATCCAATCTTGAACAATCTTCTTCAGCCAGTTTGCAGCGCCAATTTTCAAATTCTAGCAGCACGCTTCAACGAAACTGTTAGATTTTTTCCCATGACAGACAACTTAAGAGGTAGAAACCATCATTTGTCTTTCACTTTCTGGGTGGTTGTAAGATAGTTATTCTTCCGATTTTTTTTTTTAAATACTCACGTTCCAATAAGGGTTGATATTAATGTGAAGATCACAAGAATCCATTAAGAATTCTCTTGTTGTTTAACTCAAACAACACTTAAATTATCTATCTGTTATTTTATCTAAAATATTTACATATCTATATCATCTTTATGTCCTCTAACTATCAATTCGCCAACAATATTTAATGGTAAAAAATATTTGTCCTTTAATTATATTCTTCTCTCTAACACATGCTTCCGTTTTTTTTATATATACTCAAAGAAATAGGGGTGAGAATGACATTGTATAGATAACGACTTAACTCAAGAAATTGTTTAGGATAAAGACATATTTCACAGAGGTGAACCGATGTACAACATAGTGGTTTTATTTGCAGAAGGATTTACAGATCGAGTACATGGTTGAGGGTAAACTAAGTGATTCACTGGTATTGAGCGATAGAGGAGAGAGGCACATTCATGGATAATGCACATCTTGCGTGATATCTTAGATCAGTTCGATGACAAAATATTTAATGAATTCTTACCTTCTACGTGAAGAAAATTGGGGTTGGAATTAGTTTGCATAATATAATGAACCACCAAAACCAAGCAGTCAAGGATTTACAAACTTAATTAAATCAAGTTCTATGGATTCATTAACCACAGTGGATACGAACTATCATAACACAATTCGATATCAGTTTCCATATAAATTAAAGGCATAACACCATTAAGGTTCAAATTTTTCTTAATTAATGTCTATATATATATCATCTCCTTAAGTAGCACCAAGACCCTGTGATTCAACCCTCTTCAACCTATTTGTAATTGAATCATCACGAATCAAATTTTTTTATTCAATTTGTGAATTAGGATTCTTTAGGTTTCATGCTTGAGTAAATCCGAAAATTAATATGATGCACATGATAATGATAGCTAGAACTACAACATTTAAAAAACATACCGAAACATCCATTATTAGAGATGTTCAATACATATTTTAGACATAAAGATAATCAATATAATATAGATTTGATACATATTTGATACCATCAATTTAGCTTAATAAGAATGTTAAAGAGAAAGAAAATAGTAGGGTAATTTCTCTCTTCCTTACCGTTTCTTTTATAGGAAAMGTTACATTGACACATGTCCTCCCATGCACAATTAAGAAATTTTAAATAATTAAATTAAGGATTAAGTTGCACATGTTAAATCCCTTTTTATTTTATATAATTAATCATTTTCCCTCACACTCCCCAATTTGTTCATATTTTTCCTCCTAGTTGTCTCTTAGTTCCCCAATCCCTCCTTTATTATGTCTCCTAACAAAATTTTAGTTTGATTTTGATTAGGAGTCTTCGTTTAGTTAGGATTTAGTGGTTTAATTCTCTTAGGATACTTCTCTAGGTTAACAAATAATTCTCTCAAGAAATGTTTTCTTTTTAATTAAAAAATTCTTTTTTATTATTTTCATGCACACATGTGCACATACCCAACTAATTTATTAAGTTTAACTTCCCTTATTCTAAATTAATTTTTTATTAATCAAACATCTTAGACTTTGACTCTTTGTTAGTTTTCTAGCTTATAATTTAATAACTAATTGCATGCTCTTTTCTAACAAAGTCTAAGCATTTTTATTTTATTTTCTAGGCCTTATAGATTTGTATTGACTCATAATTTTGTTTATGCGATGCGCCCTTCAAGATGCACTTTGTGCTCCAAGGGTGCCACTCGCCAATGACTAGTTTGGAATTTTGTTAGACACTTGGAGTCAATGCTCGACTGGTCTACCTTGTGAGAGACTAGAGGATTTTATAAGGAATAATAATTCCGCCTTATTGCGCGGCCCTTAGAATTTCTCGTGAGCGACTGTTTCAGTCTTCCTTCATGGTATCATGGACCTCTCTGAATAAGGTAATCATTAACCTTTAGTTCAGGTCATAGAGAAAGCGCTAGTAGGTTGTGATAGGGACGTTGCCACACCTCTCCCTCATTGGTCTGGTATCTATGTATGACCCATTTACTCCTTATGTGAGTCATATTACCAAGCGTCACCAAGCTTGCATTTACCGACAAAAATAATGTCAATAATCCATATACATAATATCCATACTGAAATCATCATATAACACATGCGTAATCAAATGCTCAAACTAAATATAAGTCCACACCCTGACTCAATCTGAATTCCAAGGAAGTCAATGATGCCATCAATATCCTCAACTTGTCACATTTTGTGCACACTCAGGGAAAATCATCATAATACTTGTCGATATATACATCTAGAAAAATAACATGTAAATCTCAATACTCAACATAGCATAACTCATAATCAAAGTAGAAATCATAATGTATGATAATCATATCACTTGGTCACAAGTGTCCTAAAAAAATAAGTCAGTATAAAAATGTGGTCATTGGAATTGGATGTTACAACATATGTCCAAGATAAATATTCAAATATGGATATTCTTGAAATTATTATTTTTGGTTAGTTTGGATACCCTATATTTGAAGGAATGTTTACCCTACATACCTAGCTCAAATGGGAGCACAAATTATATGGTTGGAGAGATTATTTTGATACCTTTTCAATAGTATATGGAATTCCCTCTAACTCCATAGGAATGAGGAGATATGAATTTTTATGTCCGAAAACTCAACTAGAAAATTGAGGTCGTCTTAGCCAATCTTTACAGGTTGGCCTTGAAAGTTGGGAAAAAAATACTACAAATACATGGTAGATTTTCATATTTGTAGAGAAACGAAGCAAGATATCAAGTTTGAGGTGTGCTAAAGGTGTTGGGGTATCTTTCTAGTGTGCAAGAGAAATCTTTGGGATTTTCTTGAGGTCTTTCTTGTTCTCAAGGTGCACTATGAAGGAATGAAGGTCTATGATGTTTCCATGTGCACTATTTTGAGGTTGTGATCTTTCCCTCAATGTATGTTGTCGTCAGTGTATTTTTCCATCAATGGTTTTTGTAGTCAATGAATGTTGTCGTAAGTGGAAGTTTTCGTCAATGATTACATTCTAGGAATGATTCTATGAGGATTTCTAGGGTTTGAAGGTTTGTCTGTGGAATGAAGAATGCACGTGAAGTCTGAATTAATCTATGTATGAATATCTTGGATCAATGTCTACACATATCTTATTAAGTTGATGCTTAGTTGATGAGATTGGTGTCTCTAGTAGGTTGGTGCCTACATCTTATGGATTTGGTGCTCAGTTGAGGAGGTTGGTGCCTACATCTTGTTGAGTTGATGATCAATTAAGGAGATTGGTGTCTCAAGTAGGTTGGTGCCTACAATCTTTGTAATAGAAGTTTGGTGCCTACAATATTTGTAACAATAGGTTGGTTCTTACATACATTTATAAATATAATATTTATGGTTTTCTTTCGATTGGGTTTCCATGTTAAACTACGTGCGTTGTGATTTGAGTTTATATGTGATGAATGGTTGATTAATGGTCGATGAATGGTTAAATATATTAAAAAGTATCTTGTATTTATTCACCCCCCTTCTCAGTATAAGCATAAGTTCAACAATTGGTATCAGAGAAGATTCCTTTGGAAACAATCTAACCAATGGAAGATAGATATCTAGAGCACACATGGTCGATCAGGAAGAATTCCTCTTCATAGCCATGGATACAAAGTTTACTGAGAAATAAAATGAATACAATCAGAAAGAAGAATCAAATTAAGAAGAATAAGACATTGAAGGGGAAGTGAATATTGAAGAAGAATTCGTTATTTCCTTAGAAGAAATAGACAGATTCAGGGGAAAGAATAAAAATCAGAAAGAGCAATTGAAAAAATATGAAAAGAAGGATCATGATCTCGATGAAATAGAAAAAACAGTTATCATCCTGAAGACTCAAATAGAAGAGGAAAAGAGGATAAAAGAAGTGGTGGGAATCCAACTGAAAGAAAATGAAGAAAATTGTGAGAAACTAGAAGCTAAAATAGTTTCCTTAAGAAAGTAATTAGAGAAAACAACCGATCAGTTGAATAGAAGCTTGCAATTTGGAAAGAGTATCAAAATATTAGATAATTTTCTTAGTTTTCAAAGGTCACCTTTCATCAATACAAGTCTTGTCTACGACGAAAAACAAAAAAATACCAAGGGATATGCAAGCACTAAAGTCACAAAGCCATCATAAAAGGAAAATGAAGAAAATCCTAAAATCTATGCCAATATTCTCAAAGGCTCCAACAACAATGAAAGCAACAACATGAAAGGAAATGATGACGAACAAAAACCTGATTCCTCTCACAAGAATAACAAAAATGAGTTCAGAAGAGCTATTTCACCAAGAAGTCCTTTCACAAACCTGTACCAAAATATATTTCTTGACTATTGTTTTTCTTGAAATAATTTTGGTCATACAATAATAGATTGTAGAGCTTATGCAAGAAGTTATCATGTGAGAGATATAAATAAAGGTTCTTAGAAAACCTCAAAGGATGACTATGTGAGAAATAAAACTAAAAGTTCTCATCTATTTGCTAACATAAACTACAATTCATTTGATCCTCTAATTGATATTGAATGTTATAAGTGAAATAAATATGGGCACATAGCAACTATAGAAGAAACAAAAGAAATTCTCCTAAACAAAACAAGGAAGAATATGCTCTTATCAAGCATAGATAAGAATACACCAGGGTGTGGAAAAGTAAGAAAGAAGAACTGAAGAAGAAATAATGCAGACTTTCACTTAATGCTCAAAATGAAGGGAACCAATGGTAAATTGATAGTGGATGTTCAAAACACATTGTAGGGGACCAGAGAAAGTTTCTCACCATGACGGAAGAAAAATGAGGCAATTTTACTTTTGGAGATAAGGCTTCTACAAGGATAGTTGGGAAAGGTATTGTTAGTCTTGAAAATGGAAAGATTAAGACACTGAATGTCTTATATGGTGAAAGGTTAAAGAATAATCTTATAAGTGTCAGCCAAATGTGTGATCAAGGTTACAACCTCACATTTCATTTTAAAGGGTGTGAGATAAGGAAAGCATCTTCGGGAAGATTAGTGGGAAATGAGAAAAAGTCGAAGGAAAAAAATGTTGTATGGGAGTGATATCTCTCTCATCTTTTCAGTAAAGGAAAACACAAGCTCAGGGGGAGAAACCCTTTGCCATTGATTTCAAAGGGGGAGAAGTTGCAGACATAGGGAGAATTGTAGACATACGGAAAGTTGCAGAAAGGTGGGAGTATCAGAATTGACTAAGGGTTGTCATTAATGACAAAGGGGGAAATTGTTAGAAATATTGTTTTCATTGATGTCAAATACATGGGAGCCTACAAGATGTCCAAGATAAATATTACAAGCCTAAAAACATCCAAGATAAATATTTCATGATGGAGATTGCTGAAAGTTTTATTTTTTGTCAGTTTGGATACCCTATATTCGAAGGAATTTTTACCCTAAATACATAGCTCAAATGGGAGTACAATTTATATGGTTGGAAATCTTATTCTGATACCTTTCCAATGGTATGTGGCATTACTTCTAACTCCCTAGGAATGAGGAGATATCAATTTTTATGTTGGACAACCCAGATAGAAACTTGAGGTCGACTCAGCTAGTCTTTATAGGCTAGCCCTTAAAGTGAGGACATAATTACTATAAATACGTGATATGCTTTTTATTTTGTAGAAAAACCAAGCAAGATATCAAGTCTGAGGTGCAAAAAAATGATATGAGGTACACTGAAGGTGTTGGGGTGTCTTTTCGGTGTGAAAGAGAAGTTTAATAGAGTTTCTTGATGTATTTATTGTTCTCAAGGTATACTATGAAGGATTGAAGATCTGTGGTGCTATCATGTGCACTATTTTTAGGTTGTTATTTTTCCATCAGTAGATTTTTCTGTTAGTGAATGTTTTCTTCAATGGATGTTGTCGTCAGTGATGACATTCTGAGAATGATGTTATGGGGCTTGCTAGGGTTTGAAGGTTTGTTTGTGGAATGAAGCATGCATGTGAAGTTAGAAGTACTATGTGTATGAAGATCTTGGATTGATGTCTACACATATATTATTGAGTTGGTTCTTAGTTTAGGAGATTGGTTTCTCTAGCACATTGGTACCTACATCTTGTTGAGATGGTGCTCAATTGTGGATATTGTTGTCTCAAGTAGGTTGGTGCCTACATTTTGCCGAGTTGGTGCTCAGTTAAGGAGATTGGTGTCTCACATAGCTTGGTGCCTGCAATATTTGTAACAGTAGGTTGTATTAAAATATTGTGTAACTGTAAAGAATGTTCTTATCCCCTTTTGTGGATAAAGAAAAAGATAAAATATATATATTGACAAGTCGGCCCTATTGTTCCTAGACAAGACAAATGCAAATTGAAAAGGCAAAGTGGATAGGTCGGCCCTGACCTAATTATTTGTGGGGGAACAACTTGTATTTATAAGAGGCCTAGCACCTTATTTGTACACACACTCATCAAGCTCTCTCTATCAAGTGCCCAAGTCTGAGAGTGACGCAGCTACAAGGAGAAGTGACATAGCTACAAGGAAGAGTATCTCAGTGAAGGTGAAGGTAATCTTAGTGAAGGACTATCTTGGTCTAAGTGGTGCGCTACTCTGTTCTGGTTAGGGTTTTTGGTGGATCTTCTGTTTGGCGAGATCTCTCTTGTGAGAGACATTGTACTTGGTTATTGAATCTATAGTAAAGAAGTTTTGCTGGGTTTTCTTCCCCCTTGAGGGTTTCCCAGGATAAATGCTTATGTACTCTGTGATTGTGTTTCTTTCAGTGAGATACTTATTATGTTGTTGTTATAATCAAGATTAATAATAACAGATTAAACAAGAAACTTAACATGGTATCAGAGCAGCCCTAAAAGACCATTGTCGCAGATTCAATCAATCTTTACGAGATTGTCCATTGCTTCATGACGAGGGTTTGGTCGTGCGATCGAATCTAGGTGTGGCTCACTTTAAACTCTCGGGTCTCTCCGGCATGAAGTATTCCACACGTTTCTACGGGCATTTTTCTTAGGAGTTACGCGGAGTAAGCATCGTCCATGATTTTCCTTATGCGCCAACCGCGGACCTTGCCTTTCCCAGTTTTCATGTGGATTGAAGTAAAAGACTCGAAGCTCTAGCCTCTATATTGATCATCAAAAAATATTTTGCTCGATATCAACCATGTGGGAGTTTGCAAGAGATCGCAGGACCATTTTGGTGGTTAATTAGAGCTGCAACAGTTTTCTTTGGAATTTCGACGGTAAGTGAGAGGGTATAGCTCCGAGTCGTCATTGGGCATGATTTTAGAGGGGCCAAGAAATGGATGGTTAGTTCTGAGAAGTACGCGAAGGAATAAGGAGTCTTATTGCAAGAAAGAGATGGGCGATTAAATTATTGTTCAGGTTTATGTCCTGAAGCAGTAAGACAAATCCAAGATCGCAAGGTTTTTTGCTTCAAGAATGAGCAAGTTTAGAGGAACACTGTATTAGTTTTGTAGCTTTGTATGGAAGATGGAATTTAGGGGTTGGTTTCACAAGGTGCCAGGAGTATCCAGTTGCAGTCATTATTTCGACGAGTTACTTCCAGGGGATTGGGAAAGGAGGAAACTATATCGAAACAAAGTTGCATCAGTGGTGGTGATATTGGTGTCGGCTTTATTCCTTGTTGGTGCTTTTGTTAGTGAAAACTATGTAGAAACAATATCTAGGTGGGGTGGCCCTTATGCTTTACAGCTCTCCACGTTGAAGGAGTGCAAGAAGGAGCATGGAAGGCCAGTCATTATTTCGACGAGTTACTTCCAGGGGATTGGGAAAGGAGGAAACTATATCGAAACAAAGTTGCATCAGTGGTGGTGATATTGGTGTCGGCTTTATTCCTTGTTGGTGCTTTTGTTAGTGAAAACTATGTAGAAACAATATCTAGGTGGGGTGGCCCTTATGCTTTACAGCCCTCCACGTTGAAGGAGTGCAAGAAGGAGCATGGAAGGCCGAAGGAGCATGAAAGGCATCGTCCTCATAGTAGTGAAGCATTGCCAAGAGGCATAGTGCAGGAAACATCAGACATGGAGATGCGACCACTGTGGGGTGTTTCCAAAAAGAAGTCACAAGTAAAGAGTCCACAGAACTTGCTTTCCATTGCAGTTGGAATAAAACAGAACGAGAATGTGAATCAGATTGTTCATAATTTTCCTTCAAAGAACTTCACAGTGATGTTGTTCCATTATGATGGGGTCGTAGATAAATGGAGTGATTTGGAGTGGAGCAATAGAGCCATTCATGTAGTGGAAATCAATCAAACCAAGTGGTGGTTTGCAAAGAATTTCGTGCATCCAGATGTAGTTGTTGTTGACTACAAATACATTTTCCTTTGGGATGAGGATCTTGGAGTTGAGAATTTCCACGCAGGTCGTGTCTATGCAGATTTATCAAAGAAAGAAGAGGATAAAGCTAAAAGAGATAAAAATATTTATTTTGTGTATGATCACTCATGAGAGTGAAAAGGTATGTGTTTAGCTATGATAGTAAGGGAAAAAATTTGGTAATTTCATAGCTAAAGTGAAAAAAGAGTTCAAAAGTCTTATTCATGATTAGGGTTTCAGATGTGTACATGGTTGAACAAGTTTTAAAAAAAAAAAAAAAAAGATGTGTACTACCGGGATAGAAATCAGGATATAGTTTTATTTGATTATTGCTTATTGTTACTAACTGGACAATAAGTGGCATATCTCAGAAAGCATAATGTAAGTAAATTTACGTAGATCCTAAGAAAGAACTTATGCCTTGACTTGTGTGAAGTTGTGACAACATGAGAAGGGACTGTATGATAAGGGATACCAAGAAGAACCGCATTAACATCCATTATTTATATAGGGAGCAGTATATTACTAAAGATGCAAATATGTTCAAGATGAAGATAAATATGGATACTCGGAAGAGAAGCTTGGATGAGGATGCGTAACTCCAAGCAGTTGCTTGGTGTCTTTCTATAGATGCAGAGGAGCAAGTTGCACCTGTGATACGTAATATAACTCAAGATGATGATTACCGACAAGGCACGCTTAAAGAAGCTCAGCCAAGTAAGAGGGAGCTACATCCTAGTTCAAAATGGTGATCGTGGATTTAGTGCGCTTAGGGAAAGCAATGGTCCGGAACAATTTACTCAAGGATGAGTAATGAGATATTTTGATCAAGATAAAATCTATCCAGTAGATGGATGATGCCCAACATATAGGTAGCATGGTATTATACCATGAAAATATTTTGGACCAAAAGAGTTTTTTTTTCAGAGATCCCATGGGGTAGACCTTCATAGAGAAGAGACCTTCGTATATAAGGAGAAAGGAATAGACCTTCATAGAGATAAGTAAGAGACCTTCAGAGAGAAGGGGAATGAGAAATTTGCCCAAGGTTGGCCTCCTCCTCCTCATTCAAGTGTTGAGAGTTTTGGATACCTAGGACATGCTAGAATACCGCTACAGAGAGGGGTGTGGACCCCACCCCTCAGAGAGGAGGGATGTTTCTCCAAGGGGCGGGAATATACTCTCTTATGTCCAAGGATTGAGTAGCTTGGAAAAAAAAACCTTGACCATGTGGAATGGTTAGCTCTTTTGAGGTTTGTGACGTGATCCTGCGTAGATCTTGGAAAGGGATTCTAGTCTTGCTCAAGCTAGCATCTTATCTTCTCTAGTTCATGTGGGATGACTAGGAGTGCAACTATGGTAGTAGTCCTCCCCAGTGGAGGGGTGAGAGAGATGACTACAAGAGAAGGGGAGAACATAAAAGCAAATGGAAAAAAATCAGTGAATATCTTCTAGGTGAAGATAAGAAAGAGTATCTTCTATTTGAAAATGAAAGAAAGAAAGAGTATCTCTATGCTAAGATAAATACAACAACACTTTAATATGATCCATGGAGAACCAACAGAGATCATGATGCTAGATGACCAATTGGATTATATTGATGTTGTTGCCTAGTTGATAATGTTATACAGTTGATGATGTTACCTAGTTAATGATGCTGTTATCCCATGACACACCATTGATGATGTTATCTAGTTGATGTTGTTTTCCAAGTTGATGATGATTATCTAGTTAGTGATATTGCTAAGATAATATTGTTGTTCAGCTTGATGATGACATCCAAAGGACCTTCAACAAGTAAATAATATCCTCTTTGCTACAGGAGGTTAAAATATTTTAACAAGAAGAATATTCTTATCCCCTTTTGTGGATACAAAGCAAAGATAAAATATATATATATTGACAAGTCAACCCTATTGTGCCTAGACAAGACAAATACAAATTAAAAAGGAAAGTGTACAGCTTCCACTCTGACCTAATTTACTGGGGCACAACTTGTATTTATAAGAGGCCTAGCAACTCATCTGTGCACACACTCATCAAGCTCTCTCACACAAGTGCGCAAGAATGAGAGTGACACAACTACAAGGAGAAGTGACACTGCTACAAGGAAGAGTATCTCAAAAAAGGTGAAGATTACCTTGGTGAAGGACTATCTTGGTATAAATGGTGCGCTACTATGTTCTGGTTAGGATTTCTGGTGCATCTTCATTGCAGAGATCTCTCAGGAGAGACTTGGTTTTGGTTATTGAATCTATATTAAAGAAGTTTTGTTGGTTTTAATTCCCCTTGAGGGCTTCTAAGATAAAATGCTTCAGGTACATTGTGATTGTGTTTCTTTCGGTAATATCCTTATTATGATGTTGTTATAATCAAGATTAATAATAACATATTAAGTAAGAAACTTAACAGTTGGTGCCTACAAACATTTAAGTAAAGATAATTTTATGGTTTTCTCTCGATTGGGTTTCCAAGGTTAAATCCCATTGTGATTTGATTTTATATGTGATGAATGATTAATGAATGGTTAAATAAAGTAAAAGTATCCCATTGATCACCCCTATGAATCTAATCATAAGTTCAACACTCTTCCATTTAGGTTCAAACCTCTCTGGCTCCAAGATCCAAAGGTTGGAGAAATAATCACAACCGAATGGAAAAAGTGGATTGTAAGATCTCTAGTCTACATTTGGGAGAAAAATTTGAAAGATGTCAAATTATCTCTCAAAGATTCGGTGCAACACACATATACTCCCTTGGGAATTGAAAAAGAGAACATTAGAAAAAAGTTGGAATCCTTGTAGGAAATAATGGAGGAGGAAGTCATCAGTAGCGAGCACCAAAAGGAAAAAAGCATGATTTTCCAAAATCTACACAAAGTCCTCAGATCCAAGGAGGAAATGTGTTGGCTCAAATCATGTAGTATGTGGATAAAATATAGGGATAGAAATAGTTCCTTTTTTCACAGAAAATCTAAAGACAAAATTCTTAGAAACAACATTAAAGAAATCTCCTTGAAGGATGGAAGAAAAATAAGAAACTTTGCATAAATAAAAGAGGTGGTCAAGTCACATTTTGAGGCCCTATAGACAGGTCAGGAGGGGGATGATCCATATATCACCACTTCAATGTTGGATCATATCCCTTTGGTTATCACCCATGAAGATAATACTGAGTTGATGAAAATAATTGATGAATATGAAATTATCAATGTAGTTTTGGGTCTATTTTGTGACAAATCCCCATGCTGCTCTAATGGATTCACCATTCATTTCTACAAAGCCTCTACAATTAAAACCTTATGTGTGCTGGATTTTTTATTTTGTTAAAAAAATCATGTAAATCTAGCGATACAAACTCTTCATTTCTTTCTCTCATTCCAAAGAAGTTAACCTTTCTCTCCTTTCCTAGGCTTCTTCCTAATCATCAAGTAGTGTCAAGTCACCCTAGATTGCTCATAGGAGTTAGAGCCCAACGCCTACCGGGCTTTATGTACGACATTTGTTTAATGGGGTGATCGATAAGAAGATTCAAGATAATATAGCTTTAACTTGGAACTGGCCCGTATGTAGAAAGTAAGGAGGTCTGATCCAACTTCCGGCCAGTAGTTGATTAAAGGTGGTAGACAGTTCTGCAAGGAGGGTGAGCAGACTGCCTTTGGGAAACAAAGCCTTCGTAAGCTTGAAGAAGAAAAACTCAAGAGCCAAGATCTTCTTGGTCCAGAGCTTCAAGGGGTTGATGGGTGACTCGATTGAATCCTTCAATTCCAAGTCATTTCCGCACTGAGAACATCAAAATAAACGATTAGAAACAATGTGACTATTACGTTGATCCAACCTACATCATCCGAGTAACAACCATAACTCGAATCGGATCCTCCACCCGGGAAGTTGTTCTACACAAAACAAAGAAATGAAGGAAGTCATTATCCATAAAGTAAGAAATCTCAAATTCCTTTTACATTAACCAGAGCGACCATTGCTTCATCAAAACCTTACAATCGAGATCTTTGCTCAACCATCGAGCAGATACAAAAATGGCTAAAATGCCTGCATATACTCTTCTTTCTCCCCTATTTCACTCCAGAGGCGCTCTCAATCATATCCGATCAGATTCTACCGCTATACTACCTTTAATTTTCATGACAGCCAGCCGAGCCCTTAAAATGTTGAATTACGGTGCGCAAGTTGGAGACTCCTAATTTCCATGGAAAGAACTAGTACAGTGGACCATTTCGGGTAGAGCTTCTAGCCGGGACGTTCATTACTTGTAATTAATGAGTGAAGCTAGGTTTAAACCACCTTATCTCTTCTTTGTTTATTCTCAAGCTGGCATCAGGATTTAGATCACATCGAATCAATGCCCATATACCACTCTCTCTTGAATCTTTTAATTCCTCAGGGTGCCTCTTGATCTCTGGCGGAGTGCTTTGGCATTTCTCGTGTCTGATGAGAAAGGATTAGGATTTTTCTCCTTTAAAGTTGCGATGGGCGAAAATGCGAGGAGCCTAATCACGCACCGCGTTTCCCTTTTGGATGGATGGCTGAAAGTGTTTTGTGATGTCGTGGGCCCCAGTTTCGACGCTTTTGGCGCCATCGGTTCGGGGTTTTGAAATGTAAAATGGCGAGAGTGCCATCGCCAATTCCTAATGCCGCCATGATGTAGATGCATGCCGCCGCGATCCTTCAGATGGATGGTCCAGATAATATTTTCTATTATAAAGGGTTGTCCCTTCACCCGCCAGCTTGATATGACCTCGGGTGTCGATCCCGGGCTTAGTCTCAAGGGGAGCTTCTGAGTTTCACCGATCGACACTTCTGCGCAATGGACGGAGAGCTCCCCGACTGATATTCGATATCGGCCGTCACACTGGCCCTTCCGGTTGGATTAGACGTTCCAAATCTGATTTGAATTATCAGTTCCTCTCAGGCTAAACCTTGGGCAACTCTAAGAGTTTTGAAAACCCGGACACCATCGATATCTTTTGTAAATAGATCTTCGATGTCGCCAGCTTATTTTGCCTGGCCATTGCTCATAATGAAAACATGATTCTCCTCACAGCGCTTTGGCACTCGGTGCAACCCGACCGGGTGCTTTTGCGCCTAAGACAAAAAATAATCGCTAACATTAGGTCTATGGGGGATAGAGTCGCCCCGATGCTCTAAGAACTACATTCTCAACTTCGCCTTGTTGTTGGGCTATGGAGTCGCTCAAAACATCCCACCGCTGAAAATACAGCCAAAAATAAAAACAAAACAAACTAAACTTTCATGCTTACAGGAGCTTATTTATGTACGTACCTAAGCTAATAAAACACTTTACATGGGACTAGGTGGAAGCAGACTTCCACCATATCCATTCTAGCAGCTTCCTGGATAGAATCTTTTTCCTTCTGTCAATGATCATCACCAGATGGTGTAACTAAGGATACAGAGCTTAAGAGCACTCTTCAACTCCTCCTTACAGGATCGAGTTGAGATGAAATAGGGTGGTTCCAATGCATAGGGGAAATTCCACTCCATGTACTATGCATAAGAGTCATAGAATGAAGGGCAAATTCCAGAAAATGGGCGATATACACCCTCCTCTGCTATTATCAGGCTTGTTCACCTCGTATCATCTCCATAATGTGTTGATGTGGACAATCGGAATGGAGGCTCAAGCCTTCGCTGCATACTACCGACCGGCTCGACATGAAATATTCCGCTCTAGTCTGACTTCCCCAGTCCGGGATTTAGACCATGATGTAAATAGGGACCATGGGTGGTTTATTTGTCGACCGGGCTCTTCAAGCATCTCTATAGTGACTCGCGCAGGATAAGCCGTTTCATCATCATCTTCATAATATATATATGCAAGGGGTTGTTCTTCATTGATATGATCCTCCTCAAGAACAATGATCCCGTCAATTTTTTGTTTTTAGGATAGTGGGACCTACTGGTTCTGGTTGTTTACACGTAATATTTTTCTCTTTAATCCCAAATAAAAATATATCGTGAGAAACCCCCAGGAGAAAAAGAGAGGAAACCGCTTCCACACTAATTTCTTCTTTAAAAATGGGAAAGCCTCCGTCCTCAGAAGTAGGGCTGCTAGAAATATCTGCTTCAACCCAATAATTGTGTGAGCCATCTACCATAACATATCCGCTCAAGAACTCAATCTCCACAAGAGGCGTATCGATTCATGAAGATCTAAAGAACAGATGCATCTGATATAATGTCAGATGCTTCCGCTCTAGGGCTAACACAATTAATATCATCCAACACCTCTATAACTTCATAACAAATGATTTCCTCCACAGTAAAAAACTTCATCAAAAATATGGTTTTCATGACTAGCAAAATCTTTATGGTTCATCATGGACCTGGTATTTAGGGCCAGCAGAGGCTTCCTGAAGCGAAGAAAACTCCTCACAATAGTTTTCAAACAAATCATCAGCTGGATAGTAGTCTTTACAAAATGAATTGAAAGTTGTATGAAAACCTGTTAAAGAGCGGATGCTTGCAGCGGGAAGAGACCAGCACCATTCAAGAGAAGCTCCCTTCAATGAATACCTAAAGAGCTTAATCTGGACATCCTCATGCATGATATTGTGTCGGTGGATAGCCTCATGGAAGTCCAGTAAATGCTCATCTAGTTCCTCCCAACTTGTTGCATGAAATTCAGGGAGGAAATCTTCCCATTGGTCTCTATCAGGAACTGCATTAGGAAAACCAACTATCTGAGAAAAGTCACAGAAAGAAAACCTTTGAGCCAAAATTTTCTCCATATCGAACCAATGGAGTCGCCAATCGATCCTCGAATCATGGATTTGCCAAGTGAAAGATGCGCAGCTTCAAGTGTGTCTGGTCCTTGTTCACCATCAAAGGCCATATCTTAACATTGTCGTTACCCCAGGAAGCTTCTCAGGCTGAGAAAGCAGCTGCTGAAACCTTTCTCGAGAAAGCTCCTTAGGGTCAGCTACTGAAACCTGGTGCTGAGATCCTGGGCTTAGTTCGAAGGGAGCTTCGGATTTTCGTTGATCGACACTTTCATGTGCAATGGACGGAGAGCTTCCTGACTCCCGATACCCGATACGTTGACAGGCTGCCACCTGTCCTGGTTGGATCAGACAACCCAAATCTGATTTGAACTATTGGTGCTCCCTCTTGCACTAAACCTTGGGCAACTCGGTAGCTCCGAAAACCCAATGACCATCGATCTACTTTGTAAACAGATCTTGGATGTTGCCAATGCTATTTTTCCTACTCGCTTTCCTTGCTACCGAAAAAACAGAGATTCTCCCGCGCTGCGCTTGGGCACTTCCTGAGAAACCTGTAGACCTGGGTGCTTTTGAGCCTAAGACAAAAATAATCGCTAACACAATCTCTCTATGCAATTCCTCCTACAAGACCCCAACAAAGATTATGGCCAACAGGTTAAAAAATATCCTCTCCAAAACAATTTCCGAAAATCAAGGAGGGTTCATGCAAAGGCGTTAAAAAGTGGATAATATAATTCTGGTGTAGGAAGCTATACAATCAAGCATAAAGAATAAATACAAAGCAATGATTATCAAAATTGACATGGCCAATGATTTTGATAGGATAATGCACTCCATTTTATTTGATGTAGTTGGGGGTTGTCGAAAGGCTAACCCTTCTCCCCTTTTCTATACATTATTATAGAAAAATCCTTGAGTATAAAACTAGAAGAAAAAAGGCTTTCTAGAAATCCTTCAAGAATTAAATTAGTTAGGGGGGTCAAGAGCATGAACCACTCACAATTCATGAATGACACCATTCTCCTAGATGTTTCCCCTACTATCATTACTAAGCGATCCAAATAGGTTTTGGACCTTTTTATAAGTGCTTCAAATGGAAATTTTAACAACCACGAAATCCATATATTTGTTTGGAACATAAGCCCACATCTCCTATAAGCCATCTCCAAAATTATTTTGTTTCCTTGTCAAGAATCCTGGACCTCATTTAAGTACTTGGGAATGTCTATTGCTTTGAGCAACCTAATGACATAGTATTGGAAAATTTAAATCCAAACTCTAGCAATAGGGATCCCAATGGTTGAACCTTGTAGGTTGAGTTG
>SNQJ01S0060733.1:51553-87599 GCA_010110895.2 Picea sitchensis | reverse complement strand
TGTGTGGAGAAGATTCTCGGAAAACTGGAGACGAAACTTTGGGAAAAGAGAAAGTGTCAAAAGAAGGGGGAAGTGAAAGTGATCTTTCAAAGGTTTCCGATGAGTTCGATTGTGAAAAATTAGGTTGATCTATAGTATAAGTTGCTAAAAGGATTTGTTTAATTGATTTTCTTGATTTTAAGATTTTTTCCGGATTAGAGACTGGCGAGGTCTGTTTGCTATCCGGGTTTTTTCTGGTGTTCTTACGGCTACTAGCCAGTTTATTTGATGTGGAGTCGCCAAGTGAAAGATAATTTAGCCTTAGAAAGTTTTGTGTTCTTGTTCACTATCAACAACAGAAAGTGTCAATGTCATTATTCCCAGGAAATGATTTGTTTCTTCGCTCCCCGACATTGGCGCCAAAAAGATGTTGTTCCTGAGTTTATGTTTTAAGGCTATAAAACATACCGTCAAGGCATCCGAAATTGATTTAAAGAAAAGATTTGAAAATATGGAATCAAAGAAAGACTAGATCAGATTCAGTTTCTCAACTGTCTCTGTCTTGCTTCATGTTGCTCTTGGATGCTAATGTCACTTCGTCCAATGACTCGGCCTCCGCCTTAGAATGGCCTAAGTTTAATAAAATGAATTTTCCGACATAAACAGGAAAAGAAGGCCATGCTTTTTTCTGCTGAGCTTTTAATTCTAACCCAATACCACCCTTGACTAACTAATAAGCCACTTCTCTGCATATCAACCTGTCTGGTAAAAATTTTGGGAGTGCGTGAGGCGGAATGGAACAACCATAAACCCTAACATAGGAAAAATTTTCCTCAATGAACCAGTCAACAACTGATTTGAGGTTTTCTATGATGGTATCAGAAATTCGAGGGGGTTCGTATCCAAAGAATATTTTGTGCAGAGGGATAATTACATCCAAAGAATATTTTGTGCAGAAGGATAATTACATAATGACAAACATCATAAAAACATTTTTTGCATTTTCTTTCTTCCCACAGAGATGAATGGTATTTATGAATAGGCTCTGGGCAAGAAACATTCCAACTCCATTTCATTAATGGGAAAGGAGTCACAAAACAAATGGCATCCATGATATAAGCTGACATATAAAAAGCACACTAGCTGTCCTTTTGACTAGCCGCTGAAAATCTCACAACCTCTCGATGTGAGGTTATCCGATAAAATTTTGTGCCAATTAAACTGCTTCCCTCTGAAACTTCCTCTAAAAAAAGGTGTCCAATCAAGATGAAAGTGACAAGGATCTCTTTCCTTCCAAATAGTTTACATAACATCATTGCTACATAAACCATATATCTGCTTATGAAGCCGGGCATAACCCATGTAAATCACTCTAAACTTGTTTTCATCTCCGCCCATCCTTTAATCATGTTAGGTTATGTCTGGTCTGCCTCAATGACATTCTTTCTTTTGAAACTCGCCTAAAAACTCAGAATTGTAAGTGTGTCTATAATTGGGCAAGAGCTTATACATTACTTGAATATGCTCAGGCCTTAATGAGCTGACACCTTGCTCACCATAATTCTTTTGGCTCGACATATTTCAAGGCTCAAATTGGACATATCTAAGATATGACATAAGTCCTGACGGGTAACAACCTTTATGGAAGCCTTCGACTGACAACATCTCGGCGATTTTCTGTCCACATATTTAAGCTCATCCTCCAGCTTTTCGGAAACTCCAGTCCACGATTTGACGAAGTGTATGCCGAGTGTAGTAGTATCGGAGATAATATCAACCTTTTGCTTGATCTTCATTTTTATTCGAACTTTTGGGTGCCATAATTGGTTAACTTGGAACTCAATGATGAGTAAGTTTAATTTTAGAATGAAAATACAGACGTTTTGAATATTTATTTCAAATATATCATAAAACATTGAGATTTGTACCTCTCATAATGGCTAAGGCTCTAATGCAAAAATATTTCTGAAGATATGCATTAATGTTTGTACCTGTATTTGCTGTTTTCAAATATAATAGAAACTTACTAAATCCTACAATGACGCATTAAAGGACATTCAAAAAAAGTTTAACTTTAAGCCTTGTTTAGAAGGATGATTAATTAACATTAACCTTGAATTAAAATTGAAAACCTTCTTATCGGAGTTTCAAAAATTTTGATGTCGAGGAAATATGTCGCTAGAAGAACCCCGACGTCAAATCGCCATGTATTATAAATTTTAAAATTGCTTTAAGATCTTAATTAATCAAGATTAGACCTTTTCGTGATTTCGTTAATCGAAAATTCTGTGGATCGGGATTTCGAAACTGATGACATGGAAACATGTTTCATAAAACCGTGAATCCTAACATCGCGTGATGTAATTATTTAAGTCTTAATCATTCTTAGCAGTGATTATATTAATTCAAAACTTTACTTAAGGATTAAATGTATTACGAAATCAGGAAATCGAAACATGATGACAAGATTATTTGATCTTATAAAACAACGAATCCTGATATTGCGACGTGATTAACTTAACCTTAAACCCTTTTAATGCTGAATTAAGTAATTTATGTTTTAAATAAGTCTTAAAGTATCAAGAAATCAGATCGATTTCAATTCGATTTGCATCAAACACTTGTTTATGCGAAAATCTGAATCCCGATTTTATTTTTTTTATTTGCCTTTTTAGTTTGTGAATTAAACCTTAAATTTTAAATTATTGTCCAGCATTGTTTCAAGAAGTGTTGGAAAACTTATATTCAAAAATATTTTTTCCTTCATTGTCCACAACAACAATAAAAGGCATCGTGAATTTATATGTGATGAACTCTTGTTTTTTCAAAAAAAAAAAAATTGAAAACTAAAGATTCCTAAAAATTATAAATCTTTATCCTTAAGAATAAAAATTCAAGGTCCGTTTAACAATGATCAAGCCAACAATATGTCCAATCAATAATTTACTCAATAAATGCTCAAATCATCATTTAATTGCTATATTACACTTTTGTTGCATCAAGATGAGATAT
The DNA here is from genome assembly GCA_010110895.2 of Picea sitchensis. Classification (NCBI taxonomy): domain Eukaryota; kingdom Viridiplantae; phylum Streptophyta; class Pinopsida; order Pinales; family Pinaceae; genus Picea; species Picea sitchensis. The sequence goes on along the minus strand of SNQJ01S0060733.1, from coordinate 84,608 downwards.
TCAACTAATATTGCTAACCTAATTAAGGCTGACGTCACAGTTTGTTAGTTAGGGTTTCAAAATTCTAGTTTTGAAAGTAGTTTGTACACTATGACTTCAACGTTGGATGTCAAATATCACCTTAGGCATATGGAGTCAAATAAGAAAAGGCACAAGATTTTGAAAGGACACACCTAAAGACTAGAAGGTAGGGTTCTATGGTGCCGCAGCGTAGGGGCCCTAGAATCAAACCCTAGGGGAAAGAGGATCACTCCGTGTTGCTTAAGCAAGGCCTCGCTCTTTCCTCCTTTTCTAAATCAACTTGGAAAAATGGATAGCCTAAAGAACAAGTCTAAGGAGAAAGTTTTGTAAAGACAAGGCTTTCAAACCCTGTGAAGATGAAACCCCAGGTAGATAACCTGGGCCTAGGACATCACCTTCTTTCAACCTATAAAAATCAACGCCAGATCAAAAGGAAGAAGCAAGCACTTATAGAAAGCAAAGGCTAGGCTCTATCTCTTTTCTTAAATGGCTGAAAGCTTTCTCTCTTATAAATATGTAACAATGACTCATTTGTGTGCTTCTTACCAGGGTTTTAAATCAACAATATTATAAGTAAATGCAAGAAATTACACCTAAAACCATTCATTTAAGAAGTTTTGCAAGAAAATTTACTTACATGTCATGAAGAAAAGCATAAGCAAACCCTAGTTGTAAACCTTTCCTTGAGAGAAATACATAAATGCCAAAATATCCTTCCAATAGCAAGTGTGCCTCACTTAAACACCAAAACTACCTTAATAGGGCGCAAAAAATCAGACTTCACAAGTGTGAGTGAACAGGTTATTTAAAATGAGGGAAAACATCCTCATTTTATATCATCCAATGACCTTTTAATTAAAATTAGGTCATTAAAAACCGACAAGCTACAATCAAAAATCATATTTACATTAAACCGCCAAATAAAACCCAATGAGTATCAATGAGAAAGACGCCTAGCCCCTTTGAGGGAGACATAGGCCCTTTTTAGGGCAAAATGCACACATCGATGACAAACGCTGGCCCTCCTCTCGGGCCTCCAAACTCCGCCACACGTGCCAAACTACCCTGTAAAGCCGCCACATGCGCTGGAGGTGACGCCAAGGATCTTTGAGGATGTCCTGGTCAACAGAGGGACACTGCCCCACTGGGCAGCTGGGTCGTCTCTGGCCGGGCTCAACAAGCCATCCTGATGAAAATGTCTTCTTTGTCTCGTGTAAAGGCTCCTGACCAATCACCTGCCTTGTCTCGCCCTCGATGAGGTCTCAACAACCATCCGATGGGCTCTAAAGCCCCATGGAGGTCCGGGAATTCACCACTCTATGTGTATCGTCCACTTGGTACTTTGGTCCATTGGCATGGTAACAAGACATCAAAAACTTCTCCTCCATGGGCTCATTAGTCCTCTGGATCATATCAATGTCAATCATATTTAATATTAATTTTATCAAATGCATGCATAAAACCCTAGCATATCATCTAATAGCTCAAAGACATAATGACCTACTATACATAGGCCAAGAAAAGACAAAGTGCCCTATTGGGCCAACATTCATAAGAAAAGCAAAGTTCCCAAAGGATACTCATCCAAGCCATGTAACATATATGTGGTCGAGGATGTCCAGACATAGTGGAAGACAGGGGTAATATTATCTATGGGTGCCTTTGTGGAGGTGTAGAGTTGTACCCGGCCATGGATGAGATTCTTCAAGCCCTTCATTGCCTTTATTCTTTCTTCTCTTTATTACTTTTTCTTTCTTTTTATTTCAAGGTCTAACTAGAGGACACTACCTTGGCGTGGTGACTAGAGCTGACAGTGTTACCCACGAGTACTTTTAGAGAGATGATAAGGCTGACTCGTGATGAGACCCCATTTCCCTTGGCCATGCAACCAAAGGTCACTGCCCTAGCATGGTAACCAGATAATGACAATGTCATACTGCAAGGTACCTACGAACATAATGGGTTGGCTCGTGATGAGACACCCCATCCTCTTGGCTAGGTCTTGTTTTTTGTTATTTTTCTTGGGGTCCCTCTTGTTTCTTATCGAGATGTTTTTTATTGCCTTCTCGGGGATCCCCAGGTGAGGCATATCTAGGTTTTATTTTTATGTCTTTTATCTCTTACCAGTTTCTTTTACCCCCTGGGCCTTTAGCCCCTTCTTCCCACAGAATAAGGTGTAACCCCACAAATAAGTCATCCTAATGTTCGGACTAGGGGAATGGGATAGATGAATGGGAGATAAGATGTAAAAGTGATATAATGATGGGAGCGGATGATGGCTCTTCAAAATCCCCCCTGGTATCTAATCAAAACCTATGGATACAAGCTTGCTAGGGTACCCTGTCAATCCCCCCAAACATGGTCAAGTGGGTTAGTGTAAGATCCAAGCAGTTTTCCGAAATGAAAGGAATCTGATGCATATATCTAAAAGTTATAATGATAAAACATGACACATACCATGATACCTGGACCAATTACCTCATGGAGAAAGAGTCTTCTTCGATGCAAGTCCAAGCCAAAGGTGATGGATGTTGCTGCTACTGATAGGACAAGTGTGATGATGAAGAAGAAATATGGGCCCTCCAGGGCCATGCCCAGGTCAATCCTGCTCTCGGTACTCCATGTCTAGGACCTGTGGGCCTCGAGACATGATCTCCTAGTTGTCCCTAGAAATCAGGGATAACAATGCCCACAAGCCTCACATTATTTTTCTTCAAGAAACCATGGGAGAAGGGTGTAAATTCATTAGTGACATAGAGAATTTGTTTTGGGATAAGGATTTTGTCTCTGGAAACTCTATGAGTCATGCAGGGGGTTTAGTCTTTGGGTGGAGAAGAAGGTGTTTAAAATTCACTAATGCTTTGTCTTTTGAGTAAAGTTTAGGTGTCATATTATACTCTCAAGAATTGGGTAAGGATTTTACAGTCTTGAACATCTACGATCCATCCACTGATAAAGTGGCATATCGAGATATAATATTTGGTATGAGGCTTCTTAGAAAATAAATATCATTATACAAGGATTTATTAACTTCACACTAGTCAGGGTTGATATAAGGGGTCCTACTACTCACATAGATCCTTTATTTGAATACCTTTTGAGGAATCTAGGAGATATGGTTTTATATGACATTGAACCTATTAAGTTCAGTCCTACATGGAAAAATGTGAGGGTTGGAGAGGATATAATTGCAAAGATAATTAACATGTTTCTTATAAATAGTGATTTTATAGATGATTAGAACAAGATAAGGAAATGGGTATGTGTGGAAGGTAATTTAGATCACTTTCTAGTTTTCTTGGAATTAGCAAAAGCATGGAGAAATCTTCCCAACCCCTTTAAATTAATGGGACACATAGGGATTGGGCATATATTTAGTTTGAAGAAATTTTAAAAAGGGTAAAACAAGTTGTACAATAATGGGCTCACCAATAAGGAAGAAGGATGAACATGAAATTATCTTTGTGGGGTCTCAATTGAATTCTTTATATAATCAAGAGATGGCAAGTTTCCCTGATTAAGATTTTAAGAATGAAGTTAAAAATATAGAACAAAGGAAAGGAAGTTATTGGTAGAAATAGAGAAAAATTAGAGACTTGAGAGAAGGGATTTACGGCTTTCAAAAGGGGATGAAAATACCAAGTACTTTCACCAATTTGAAAACCATAGAAATAAATTTTCAAGGAGTGATGGTTCAATAACTTCCAACTTTGATGGAATTTCCTAGTAGGGAGTGGAACATTTTGGGGGGATCTATAAGGAAGATAGTATGGCTACTATAGATATGGTGGTAAAAAATGACTTCTTATTTCCCTAGGTTTGAATGAGGAAGATAATGCAAGGCTCTTGGATGAAGTTTCTAAAGATGGGTTGTAGGTGGTTTTACATAGTTTTCAAAAGGATAAGGGTCTTGGCCCAAATGGATGGCCTATTGAATTTTTCTTATGGTTTTATGAGGTTATAGAGGATGATTTGATGAAGGTTATTAAATAATCTATGTCTTCTAGGAAGATGTTAGCTACTTTTAATGATAATTTCATTTCTCTCTTTCCAAAGTCAAACAATCTATCTTTTTTTGAAGAATATAGGCTGATTTCATTATGTAATTGCATTTATAAAACATCAATCATGATTATAGCTATGAGGGAGAAGAGGTTATTGTCTAATTTGATTTCAAATGAGTAATTTGGTTTCTTGTTGGAAAGATAGATCCATGAGGTGATTGGTGTATCCCAAGAGGGGTTACATTCTATCAAAACTAAGAGGCTACCAATTGTGGTGGTAAAATTGGATTTCTCTAAAGCCTATGATGAAGCTAGTTGGTTTTACCTAAGAATGATGATGTTATAGTTAGGATTTTGTGTTCACTTTGTCAATTAGGTAATGAATGGTGTTTTAATTGTTCCCTTTGTTGTACTTATAAATGGTTATGCTTTAGCTTTTTTAAGACTAGATATGGGGTTGAGGTAGGGGTGAACCATATCCCCATTCTTGTTTCTTATTGTAGCTTAGGGGCTAAGTAAGGCAATTATCGAGGTAAAGAGGACTGGGTATTTTAAAGGTATTAAGATAGTGTTATCACTAAAATTTCGTCAGCACATGGCGACAAGAACTCCACATCATCAAAACAACAATGAAGTCATTCATGGCACTGAATTAAGTTCACAGCACTCCAGAAGGGCCAAAAACTATACAAAGTAACCAAAAATTGAAGGGCGCTTTACAGTAGTTTGGTGCGCGCGCGCATGCGCGGGACAAAAACGTGTTATGCGCGCATGCACGCTCGACGCGCGTCTGTCAACACAGGAACACGCGCATCTGCTAATACGATGCATTAATTGAATAGGTCGTCTTCCTAACCGCCTATGGACCGGCTCCCAATTTGATTTGACCCTCAAATCAGATCTGGATCTGCAAAATCAGCGAGTAATGACCTAAAGAAACCCTAAAAGGGTCCCTGTTCACACTTTGAAAAGGTTACGTGACCGCCCAAGGAGCTGCTATAAAAATCCGTGAGGATACACTGTTTTGGCAAGGAATTCTAAGCACTGTTATGTTGTTCAGATGGTTTAAGGGCTCATCCTTTAACATCAACCCATCAGCTGCATCACCGAGAGTTCTTTCACTGCTATKCTCAGTTCTTCTCATTTGTAAGGAAAGCAAATTGTGTGAGGGCCCCAAAGAGCCTTCCATTGGAGGGAGAAGGAACCTCTGGTCTCTTCCTTCAGCGTGCTCCGGTTTCATTAATACACCAGCCTGAAACCATTGGTGACACCTGTGTTTTGTGTCTTGTGTTTGATGTTTCTTGTTTTGTTTTACAGTTTTATTTGTTTTCAGTTGATATTAGCTTGTAGTTTGTTTTATTCCTCTAACCCTATGCTCCACAGCTGTTCTACCCTGATAGACCCAACAGGGTATGCAAGCGCTCTCTATTTGCTCACCTGGTGACCATTTGAACGCGAACAGATAGGAAGAACATTATCTGTGTCATAAATTTTTGTAAATGATATATTGTTATTCTGTGATGGGTCCAAAAGAGATGTTGTAAATCTCAAGGAGATATTATACATTTATTGTACTATTATAGGTATGAAGGTTGTGTCTTTCTCGGGGGTAAGTGAAGATGATGTTGTTTTTTTCCCTCGGATGTTTCCCTTTCAATAGATTGATTTTTCAAGGTGGATTGAAATACTTAGGCTTCTACCTCAAACCTAATGATTATGGGATTAAATATTGGGATTGAATTATTGCTAAAGTGGAAAATAGATTAGCGGTATGGTGTAACAAATGGTTATCTAGGGGAGGAAGGATTATTTTAGTAAAATTAGTGCTAGAATCCATACATGTTTATTGGATATATTTATCTTGTTTTCCTAAGGATGTTTTAGAAAGGATTATGAGAGCTAGCTTTAGATCTTCGTGATTTGGGAATATAGAAAAAAGAAGGAATTCCCTTGGTTAAATGGAAGAATGTCACTGTTATAGAAGACTTGGATGGATGGGGCTTAAAAAACATTCACCTATTTGGTAAATCTTTGGCTAGAAAACTTGTTTGGAGGTTGATACTTGTAAAAATTCTCTAATGTTAGGTGGTATCATAAAAGTGCATAGACCCCGATTCAATGGAAGACTAGATTGAGAAATCCCCTCAAATATGTTGTGATATTTCAATTATTTGGCAGGTAATAGTATTAATATTTCCTTTAATAGGGAGGTGGCTAGGTTAGAAGGTTGGAAATGGTCTAAGAGTTAGGATTGGAGATGACCCTTGAGTTGGTAGTGGAGAAGAGTTGTCAGTTAATTTGATAAATGTTATCCATGGGAATGGATTTTTTTCCTTAACCATGTAGCTTACCCTAAAATATCTTATGTTTGGAAGTAGGAATGAAAACATGTTGGTATGCTTGGATTAAGAGGAAGGGTTGAAGTGGACTATGAAAATTATACTAGAAAGCTAAGGACAAGTCCTACAAGAATTAAGGATGTTGATGATGAATTGATTTAGTCTAAAAATTATACAAGGATAATTTATTTTCCTAGGGTGGCTTATAGGGATTTATGTGATTATGATGGGATATGCGATATTGTTTGGTAGTGTAAATTCATATGGAGGTTAAAATGTCCATTAAAATCTCATTATTTTATGTGGTTCACCTTTAGGAATAAGACACTCACCTAGGATGTACTACAAAAGAGGAGTAGGCATGGACCTAGTAGGTGTTCCTTGTGTAAAGATGATGAGGAAACAATACACCACCTACTAATGTCATGTGCATATATTGTTAAAGTGTGGAAAGATATGGAAGATCTTGCAAGTTTAAAGGATGTCTATATGGGGAATTCAAGGATGTCTATATGGGGAATTCTAATGAGAAAATATCGAAAAGTTGGTGCAACAATCCTACCTTAAAAAGGTTCAAAGATCTTCCCTTGATTATAGATTGAGGGATTTGGCCTGATCATGATGCAAGCATACTTGCGTATATATATATATATATGTATTCCTCCTATTCAATGTGTTATTCAATGTGTTATATAAAAACCTAAAAGGCATATTTTTATGAAGTAGATTGACAAATTTGGAACTTGGGCATACTTCGACGAGCCTTTCCAGGGGGATCCTCCTACATGTGAGGAAAGAGGGGTAATATATTTGTGTGATTCTCTTGTGATAAAATTTAACATAGGATTGGTAAGGGTACAAATAACTATGTTCCATTAACGACTTTAAAATTGATTCAAATACTCTCCATTGAAAACAACACATTGTTTTTAGATATTTGATGATTCTTTGGTGGTGGTTAGTTGGATGTGATGGGTTAGAAATATAGATAATTTTATATTGAATCTAATCTTTGAAGAGATTTAAATTATAAAGTTGTTTTTAACTTCATTTTGATCAAATATACAACACAAGAAAGACGAAAGAAAAAAAGTTTGGCAGAAAAGGCCTCAAGCCATAATCTCTCACTCTCATGTATTCATTTCAATAATACAAATATATAATACAAGAATAACCACTTGAATTTCCCTCACATCGACAACTCATCAGGAGAAAAGGTAGGAGGAGGAAAAATAGGAATCTAGAAACACACTTAGGATAAAAACTGTATCCTTAAATGTGAAATACATTAGGTGGTGTTATAGGACTTCATGATTGTATAAGAATCAGAGGATAACATCCCCCCCCTCCCTAATTCATAAGTTTGAAAAATAATACCAACAATGCAACATAAAATGGTATAATCTCCAAGTATTCATGTTGAAACTCTTGAGTTGAGCCTCGATGAAGAACTACTTGAAAAACTACTAGATCTAAATGTTGAAAAATCTAGGAAATATCACTGTGTCATCATGTGAACTAGAATGCATGTAATTTGTTCATTGATGTGAACTAGAATATGATGAGAGAAAACCAAGAGAAGGGAATCAACTGTAAGTCTGACACAAATGTAAAAATGCTTAACAACTCAGTCAAATTCCAAGCTGCAAATTACAGTCCCCTTGATGCTTTAAAGAATCTAGAGGGACATCCATTAACTAAGGGGGAAATCCATGGATTTCTAATACAAGATTCAATTCAACTGATAAAAGAGGGGTGGAACCCAAATTTTTCCAACACTGCTAATAGGAAATTATGTCTGACCCGATCAAAGGCATTTTCCATATCTATCTTAATTTCTATTCCCGGATCCCCTCTCTACTTACTAGAGTGAATCTCCTCTTGGACCAGGATGATGTTATCCCATATTTGTCATTTTTCCACAAATCCTCCCTGTGATGGAGAGTTAAGCTTGGGGACGATTTTTTGCACCCTAGAGGCTATTATTTTACTAATAATCTTGTAGGAGACATTACAGAGCGAGATAAATCTAAATTTTGTAAATATCATGGAATTACTTTCCTTGGGAATTAGTTCTAGAAAAGTTGAGTTGGCATCCCCCCCCCCCATTTTGAATGTCCATTGGACGTATTGGATCATTCTTATTAGATCAAATTTAATGATGTGTCAACATTTTTTTATAAAAATGTGTAGAGAACCCATATGGAATCGAGGATTTGTCTGATTCAAATTGCATAAGTGTTGCTAGAATTTCTTCCTATGTTAACTTCTTTACAAGATCTTCATTATCCATTGCTTGAACTATCTTAGGTATGAAGGAGAGAGCATGATTATGGAGGGTCTCAACATCCATCAATGGGATTTGAGCCCTATGAAGGTCCAATCTAATCATTCCCTCATGTGCACCTGTACACCGGACAAGTTCCTGCAACAACAACAAGTACGCCCTCTAGGGGGTTCATAAGCCACAGGGATCATAGCATGTAAATCACATATAATAATTAAATTACCCAGCCATGTGCATCAAACCAACCCTTAACCCAAACAAATTCTCAAAGACATTATGCAATTTGACAAGTTAGGTTTGGAGAAGGGCTTAGGGTGTCCTATTGGGCTATCCTCTCTTAAGTTTGGGGTGTTTCCCAGGTGGGATATAGTCCAAGTCATGTGAGTGTATGGGTGGCATGGGGGTGAATATTTTGGCATGGGGTTCATGTGATAACAAAAAATGTAAAGTCTTACCTATGGGTGTCTTTGTGGAGGGCGAGTTGCAACTTGTCATGAATGCAATTGTTTCCTAGCCCATTCATTTCCTTTTACTCTTAGATTTATTTCTTTTTATATTTTTATCTTGTGCTTCAAGGAAATAGTTGAGGGACACTTTCCTGTATTGATAACCAGAGGTGACAACATTACCCACAAACATTTCATGGAAATGAGAAGGTTGGTCCGTGATTAGAACCCCTTTCTCTTGGCTATGACACCAAGAGACACTACCGTAGTTTGGTGACCAGATAGGTGGTAGTGTCATACCTCTACATGCCCATGGTCATAATAAGTTGGTTCATGATGAGACCTCATATCCATCAACTAGTACCTTGAGTGTTTATGTTATCTTATGGGTCCCCTTTTTTTACTGAGAAGTTTTTTACTTCTTTCTCAGGGATCCTTGGGCGAAGCATCTTGAAATTTTCAACATTGGATTTTAACTCTTGTCATCTACTTTTACCCTCTGGGCCTTTAGCCTCTTCTTACCATGAGGTAAGGTACAACCATTCCTAGTGTAGCCAATCCAAATTCCTAAACAAGGATAGGGGATATGGAAGGAATAAAGATCGAAAGTGGTAAGTATGGAGGGAACAGATGATGAATTTTCATAGATCCACCCAGTAGCAACCCATCCTAAAGGAAAATAAACTTATTAGGGCACCATATCACCCTTCCATATATGAATGAGGCAAATAGCATAATTTCCAAGAAAACGCCATGAAATGAAGAGGGATTCAATACAACATATTCAAGTGCTTCAAAAATCAGAGTGATACATACAACGATACGTGGACTCATTACCTCATGGAGCAAGACTCACCGCTACTTCATGACCAAGATAGTGTGATGGATATTGTTGTTGGTGATAAGTGGATTACACTGAATAAAAGAGGGGCCCTCCAGGTCCATGCTCAAGTTGTCTGGCTCTTGGTACTCCATGTCTAGGACTTGTGGGCCTCGAGACGTGATCTCCTTAGTTATCCCTAGGTTAGGGGATAACAATTGGCTCCAACTCGGGGACATGTGCTCACCATAGAGCGCATGAGAACCTCAACATCTCTGGTATGACCTATGCCTACTCAATCTCAACAAACGATATTAGTAATCCCTAGGGTGATGATATCACCCCTCATCCATATGTGATAAAATAAAAAAATAAAGAGAATCTTTGGTCTAGCATATGATTATGAGCATACATATATACATAATGAAACAAGACAATATGAAAATTGAAACTACATCTATGCTAACATGATATGCAATGGTATGTACAATGGATGCAAATGCCTACTTATTCTAACTTACCTGTCAAATGATAGGTATAAGCATACAACCAGTACAAGCATGCTAGCAATGTATCATAACATATGCCTTTGTGCTTCATCATAAAACAAAACAATGACAAGTTAAGAAAAAAATAAACATTAGTTAGAGCATGCATTATGTCATAGGAAATCGTAAAGTCTAGCTCATGGAGGCAGGAGGGAGGGACAAAATCATGCCAAGTCACCCTTCCAGAAAATTGATCAATCCATCTCAAAAAAGGATTATGAGAGGTCAAGGACTCAAAGGTTCGGATCAAAGAGTCTGAGGGTTGACTACCTTGGACATCATCACTCCCTGAGGTCTGAGAAGGGATTAACAAGAACTTAGAGGGAAACTGATAACTTCTCAGGGGAAAGATGAAAGATTGAGATAATAAACATATTAAGGCATTCAACCTCCCCTTGAATTCTAATGGAAAGTTTTTCCTTAAAGAAAACTTGAAACAAGAGTCATGTTCCCTAACTGCATCCTCAGTGACATGATGAGGTAAATAAATCAGAGGGAGTTGGACAACCTTGTCACAAATATCCTACTTCAGGAAAGCAACATCCTCACCTTTATCAAAATTTGAGCACAACGACAGTTGATAATATTATTCATAGAATAAATCCAAGTGATCAAAGGAATACTCATCAAAATCCTCAAGGTATGACCGAAAATCAACAGGAGAGCATTACACTGGTTCATCCTTGGGTGCTTGGAAAAATTCTGTAATTATACCATCATCTTGTTGCCAACGTCAAAATTATTAGGAACCTCATATGGTTTTTGTAAAGGAAACATTTGAAGATATCCTTCCATATCATAAATGGGATCCTCATTAGAACCAATCACATCCCACTCATGTCTTCCAACATGTTTTAACTAATAAATATTATCAACCATGTCACTACCTTTATCATAACCTGAAGGATTTAATGCATCCAAGGGCTCCTCTAATATTTCTTCACTTTCCAAATCATAAAATAAAGCATAATCAAAATCTTGGAAAGGGAAATAACTTACCATGTTCACTTCTTGTTGTGTAGGAACGTCAATGGCTTGGATAACTTCATCAAATGGAAGAGGATCCAGTACATCATCCCCAAGACTTGTCTCTTTAATCATCTTTTTGCCTTCACCAGAAAATGAAGGACCTAGCTCTTCCAAGGGTTCCTTCTTCACCTTCTGAATCATAGAACACAGTGTCATAAAAAACCTGGAAAGGAAAATGATTCACCTCGTTCTCTTTGTATTTTGCAGGAGAGATAGGATCTTGGAGAGATTCATCAGACGAAGGAGAGGATACTAGTGCTTCATCCTCATAACTCACTTCTTTAGTCAAGTATTTACTACATTATATTGAATCATGGGAAAAATATTGCTCCTCTTCAAGGGGTTGAAAACTTTATTCATAAATCTCTCCTTTTATATAAGAGGGTTCTTGGTATTGAGTATGGTACACATTGAAAAATCTATACTTGCCCAAATCCCGAAGGAAATTAGGCTTAGATTGACATAACACAGAGGTATTCCTATCACTGTCACCCCAATAGGGTGCCTCTTTCTCTTCAGGAGAAGGATAAATCCACTCCAAGGGAGACGTCCCAAGACCTAGGGGGTTTGAAGAAAGGGAAAATGTAAGGCTAACCACCCATCTCTCTAGGTCACTCAAAACAAAATTAAGTCTTGTTGGATGAAGCAAAGGAAAATAAAGTGTACCTTCCCCTTACCAATACAACGAGTGATAAATATATAGCAGAAATAAGTGATGATGAATTCTTCAACAAGACTTCAAGTTTATAGAGATGACTTCTACCAATCAATGTACAAAGCAAGTGATAAATATATAGCAGAAATAATTAATTAATGACAACTGTAATAACATACAGAAAATGCACTTGAATAGACAATTGTAAAAAGACATTGTGAAGTCCTGAAATGATAACACTTGTCTCATACAATTTCTAGATATATGTCAATCAGAAAATAAACTCTAGCAGTCTGCCAATGATAATTGTAGAAACAACAAAGTAAAGTAATGACAACAGTAGTAAAACCTTCAGAAAAGTATTTAGAAAGGCAATTTGATGATCACTTTAGTATTGGTTGATTGTACCTTGCCTTATACAATTTTTGGATTGATTTAAGTGGTCAAACAAGTTTGGATAGGCTGCAAAATGATGGTTGTAGTAGTGATTATAACAACAACAACTTAGTGGTTAGTATTCCTAGACTAGGTTAGCAAGTTAGTTTACGTTAGTAGGGCATTAGGTAGAGAGATTGAGTTTGAAGTTTGATGATTCTTGTCAAGAAACAAGGGTTGAAGACTATTTCCTTTTAGGGGTAAATGGAGTCAATGTAGGCAACTCTTCTAAGGCTGCAAATTAATGATGATACACAGAATTCTAACAGGGAAAAAGTCTAGGAGAAGTAGTAACTTAAGTCCTCCTATATTTTGACCTCAAGAGATAAAGTGCTAGGGTGTAGGAACTTCTAGGCCCTAGTGCATTTCTCTCCTTAGCCTTTTTATGGAGTAGAACTTATGCAACAATAACCAAATGCAAACCCTTAGAGTTCTAGCAATTTAGGGCTCTAGGGTTTCACCAGTTACTAGATCAATATATTGAAAAACTTGGCAAATAAAAAGTAAGAAAGTAGCAACTTAAGTTTCTTATTTCAAGCATTAAATACACCATGCAATTCCATAATCTTGTATCAGAAAATAAAACCATTCAATATATGACAAAATGCAGATTTCACTTACTTGCACCGAGAATACCATGCAAGATCACCATAAAACTTCAAAAATTGATCCAATTTGCAAAGATGTGCCTTAAACAAGAGTGGTGCCTCACAATTTCATCCAATAACCCTAATAGGGTGCAAATTTCAGACCTCTTGTCTCCAATGACAAGTTGTGTTGAAAATGAATGTCACTTTCTACTTATTTATACAAAATTTAACCTAGAATTAATTTTAGTTCATAATTACTAGGCCGATCTGGCCAGTATTTTATGCAAATTAAATTTGGACAAAATCAAATTAATTTTCATCTAATAATCACTCCAAGGGTGATGTCATGACCCTTTAGGGTGACGTTGATCCCCAAGTATGGAACATTGGGTAGGGAAGGTGAAACGTTGGGCCTCCAAAGGCCTGAAACCCTGCCCACATGTGCTAATGCCTCATAAATGTCGTCCAAGATGACACAACCAGTTTTGGATGATGTCTAGGGTATCCATGATGATGTCTAGGGCCCTCATGGGCTAACACCCATGTGGGAGGAGAAAGATCCCTTGGGTCTAGGTATTCTAAGGTGCCTCCAAAGGCAATGTCCTTCTTTCTCCTGGTGCAAGTTTTTAATCCTTGTCATGCCCCTTGGTCAGGGTCTCAACATCCATTTGTGGGCTTTGATCCCTATGAAGGTTCGATCTAATAATTCCCTCATGTGCACCTATGCATCGGGAAAGGTCCTGCATCAACAACAAGTACACCCTCTAGGGGTTCATAAATTACAGGGATCATAGCATGTAAATCACATCTAATAATTAAATTACCCAAACATGTTCATCAACCCCCCCCTTAACCCAAAAAAATGCTCAAAGACGTTATGCAATTTGACAAGTTAGGTTTGGAGAAGGTCTCAGGGTGTCCTATTGGGCTAACCTCTCTTGAGTTTGGGGTGTTTCCCAAGTGATATCTAGTCCAATTCATGTGAGTGTATGAGGTGGCATGGGGTGAATATTTAGGCATGGGGTGCATGTGATAACAAGGAAATGTAAAGTCTTACCTATTGGTGCCTTTGTGGAGGGCGAGTTGCACCTTGTCATGAATGCAATTGTTTCCTATCCCATTCATTTCCTTTTACTCTTAGCTTTATTTATTTTGATATTTTACTCTTGTGCTTCAAGGAAATACTTTAGTGGCACTATCTTGGATTGATGACCAAAGGTGACAACGTTATCCACAAACATTTCATGGAAATTGGAAGGTTGACTCATGATGAGATCCCCTTTCTCTTGGTTATGCCACCAAGAGCCACTAGCCTAGTTTGGTGACCAAATAGGTGGTAGTGTCATACCGCTACATACCCATTGTCATAATAGGATGGCTCATGAGGAGACATCCTATCCATCAACTAGTACCTTGAGTGTTTATGTTATCTTATGGGTCCCCTTTTCTTACTAAGAATCTTTTTATTTCTTTCTCTGGAATCCTTGGGTGAAGCATATTGAAGGTTTCAACATTGGATTTTAACTCTTGTCATCTACTTTTAACCTCTGGGCCTTTAGCCCCTTCTTCCCACGAGGTAAGGTACAACCCTTCTTAGTGTAGCCAATACCAATGCCCAAACAAGGATAGAAGATATGGAAGGAATAAATATGGAAAGTGGTAAGTATGGAGGGAACGAACAATGACTTTTCACAGACCCACCCAGTAGCAACCCATCCTAAAGGGAAATAAACTTACTAGGGAACCATGTCACCCTTCCAGGTATTAATGAGGCAAGGAGCATAATTTCCAAGAAAACGTCATGAAATGAAGAGGGATTCAATACAACATATTAAAGTTCTTCAAAAATTAGAGTGATACATACCATGATACCTGGACTCATTACTTCATGGAGCAAGCCTCACTACTACTTTAGGACCAAGTTGTTGTGATGGATACTACCAGTGGTTATAAGTGTATTGAATTGAAGAAAAGAGGGGCCCTATAGGGACATGATCAAGTCATATGTATCTTGTTACTCCATGTCTAGGACATGTGGGCCTCAAGATGTGATCTCCTTAGTTATCACTAGGATAGGGGATAACAGGTACAAACCTCCAACTACAAACAATGCCAAGTAAGAACTCATCAAAGGTACGCTACTTCTTGCCTTACTCTGAGCAAAACAATTTAATGGAGACCATAAGTATTATAAGTGATCTTGATGGTCTACTTGAATGACCATAGGTATGTAAAAGGAATAATTGAAAAAATATTCATATTTATGAATTATTGAAATTTTGGCTTCATTTATGGTTGTTAGGGTATTCTTTTCTTACTTCATTGAAATGCCATGCCTTGCCATTCCATACCTTGCCTTCACATGCCATGACTTTCCTTGCCTTGACTTTTAATGCCATACCATTCCATGCCATGCCATGCCATGCCATGCCATGTATTTCCTTGAATTTCCATGCCATGCCTTGACTTTCCTTCACATGCCATGCCATGCCATGCCTTACCTTTCCTTTCCTTGCCTTACCTTGCCATCCCTTCCCTTCACTTGCCTTACTTTACCATGTCTTACCTTGTCTTGCCTTGCATTCACCTGCCTTACCTTGTCATGCATTTCCTTCACTTGACTTACCTTTGTTACCTTTCCTTCACTTGCCTTGCATTGCCATGCCATGCCCTTCCTTTCCTTCACTTGTCATGCCATGCCATGCCTTTCCTTTCCATGACATGCTTTGCCTTTCCATCACATGTCATACCATGCCATGTCATGCCTTTCCTTGAATTTCCTTTCCTTTACTTACCTTGTCATGCCTTGTCTTCACTTGACTTACCTTGTCATGCCTTGCCTTGCATTCACTAGCCTTACCTTGCCATGTATTTCCTTCACTTGATTTACCTTGGTTTCACTTGTCATACCTTTCCATGCCTTGCCTTGCCTTGCCTTCACTTTCCTTACCTTTCCATGTCTTTCCATCACTTGACTTGCCTTTACTTCATTTGCCATGCCATCCCATGCCTTTCCTTTCCATGTCATGGCTTGTATTTCCTTACCATGCCATGAATTTCCTTGCCTTACCCTGCCCTGCCCTTCCATGCCTTGCCTTGCATTTCCATGCCATGCCATGTATTTCATTTCCTTTCCATGTCTTGCCTCGCCTTTCCATGACATGACATGCCTTGCCTTCATTTTCCATGCCATGCCATGCCTTGCCTTTCCTTTCCATGCCATGCCTTGTCTTTCCATGCAATGTCATGTCATGCCTTTCCTTGCCTTTCCTTCCCAATCCATGTCATGCCATGTCATGCCTTGCCTTGCCTTCACTTGCCATGCCATGCCATGCCTTTCCATTCTATGCCATGCCTTTCCTTCCCTTTCCATGCCATGCCATGCATTGTCTTTCCATGCCTATCCTAACAAGGTGTTAAATTGACAAACATATGTAATAAGCATTGAGAAAAACCCTAGTGCCAGAGATCCTCCAACAAAAAAATTTCCTGGCAACAAAATGACATCGGATGGGCTCCACTAGCTAAAACCCAGTGCCCCAGATCCAATGCAACCGACGATTTGTCCATCCGAGTCTCGGCTTGAGTTTTATCGCGAGTTGCAACTCGCCTCCTCAATCCATTCAGAGACATGTTATCACTTTGGTCAAGTGGCATAAAATCCAAATCGAGAAGCATAATGGAGTTCTGTAAGTTCCTGCACGTTTGTTTTTCCAAGGCCCATGTGACTACACTAGTTGAAATTGCCCAACATAATGTTGTTGAAAATCAACCTCTCATTCAGAAATGGCACAATGCCTTATTGAGCAAAGCCCTAGTGCCAGAGATACTCCAAAAAATATTTTTCCAACCAACAGAATGACAATGAATGGGCCCTACTAGATGAAACCCACTGCCCCAAATCCAATACAACCGATGGTTCATCCATGCGAGTCTCGGTTTGAGTTTTATCGTGAGTTGCAACTTTCCTCCTCAAGCCATTCAGGGACATGTCTACACTTTTGTCTAGGGGCATAAAATCCAAATCGAGCATCTCTCATACGTCTATTTTTTCAAGGCCCACGTGACTACACTACCCACAATTTCCCAGCACAGTGTTCTTGAAAATCGACCTCTTGTTCAGAAATTGCACTATGCCTCATTGAGCAAAACCCTATTGCCGAAGATCCTCCAAAAAATGATTTTTCGGTCAATGAAATGACAACGGATGGACCCCACTAGCTAAAACCCAGTGCCCTGGATCCAATTCAACTGATAGTTCATCCATCCGACTCCCCGTTTGAGTTTTATCGTGAGTTGAAAATTGCCTCCTCAAGCCATTCAGGGACATGTTGACACTTTGGTTCAGGGGCATAAAATCCAAACCGAGCAACATAACGGAGTTCCATAATCTCTCACACATCTATTTTTATAAGGCCCATGTGACTACACTATCCACAATTTCCCAACATGGTTTTCTTGAAAATCGACCTCTCGTTCATAAATTACACTATGCCTCATTGAGAAAAACCATTGTGTCAAAGATCCTCCAACAAATGGTTTTCTGGTCAACGGAATGACAACATATGGGCCCCACTAGATGAAACCTGGTGCCTCGAATCCAATGCAAGTGATGGTTCGTCCATCCAAGTCCATGTTTCAGTTTTATCGCGAGTTGCAACTCGCCTCCTAAAGCCATTCAGGGACATGTCGACACTTTGGTCGAGGGGCATAAAATCCAAACTGAGCAGCAAACAGAGTTTCATAAGCTCTCGAATGTCTATTTTTCCAAGGTCCACGTGACTACACTACCCGTAATTTTCCAGCACAATGTTCTCTAAAATTGACCTCTTGTTCAGAAATTGCACTATACCTCATTGAGCAAAACCATAATGTCAGAGATCCTCCAACAAATGGTTTTCCGGTCAATGAAATGACAATGGATGGGCCCCACTAGCTGAAACTTGGTGCTCTGGATCCAATGCAAGCGACGATTCATCCATTTGAGTCTTGGTTTGAGGTTTATCGCTAATTGCAACTCGCATCCTCAAGTCATTTAGGGACATGGCAAGGCACGACAAGGCAATGTTTTGGTATAGGTCTAGGTCTAGGTATGAAAATGCAAGGAAAGGAAAAGCAAGGAAAGGCAAGGCAAGGAAAGGCAAGGCAAGACATGACAAGGCTAATAAAAGCTAGACATGGCAAGGAAAGGCAAGATCTAGGCCTAGGTCTAGGTCTAAGTAAATCCTATTACTTATGATAATCCATGTTTCACAACTATGAAAATACCTTAGATATATGAAT
The DNA here is from genome assembly GCA_010110895.2 of Picea sitchensis. NCBI lineage: Eukaryota > Viridiplantae > Streptophyta > Pinopsida > Pinales > Pinaceae > Picea > Picea sitchensis. Next base: position 66,151 of record SNQJ01S0060733.1, on the reverse strand, counting down.
AAAGAGAGCTTATGTTATGACATTGAAATTCTCGTGCAAGTATTTTTATCTAAGATAGATGGGACAACAATTTGTAGAAATAAATGCTTAATGAATCCTTTGGTTGTAATTTTTACGTATTGAAGTTGTTCATTTAGTACAAGCATTATTTGTTTTAGGAAAAAAATAAGGTATGATACATGAATGCCATTATTCTTTTATTAATTTAACTTAATGAATGCCTTGGCATGCCATGCCATACCTTTCCTTTCCAAGCCATGGCATGGCATGGCATGGTTTGGCAAGGAAAGACAAGGCAAAGCATGGCAAGGCATGGCTTGGAAAGGAAAGGCAAGACAAGGAATGGAATGACAAGTGAAGGTAAGGCAAGTCATGGCATGGGAAGGCAAGTCATGGCATGGTTAGGCAAGGCATGGCATGGCATGGCAAGGCAAGGCATGGCATGACATGGAAAGGAAAGGCATGGCATGTGAATGCAAGGCAAGGCATGGCATGTCGAGGAAAGGCAAGGCATGGAATGGCATGGCACGAAAAGTGAAGGCAAGGCAAGTCATGGGATGGCAAGGCAAGGCATAGCAAGGCAATGCATGGCATGTCATGGCATGGCAAGGAATGGATTGGAAAGACAAGGAAAGGCAAGTAATGGCATGGAATGACAAGGAAATGCAAGGCATGGCATGGCATGGCAAGGAAAGGAGAGGAAAGGCATGGCATAGAAAGGCATGAAAAGGCTTGGCATTTCCTTCACTTGCCTTTCCATGCCTTTCATTGACATGCCATGTCATGCATTTCCTTTCCTTTCCATGTCATCCCATGCTATGCCATTCCATGCCTTGCCTTGCCTTTCAAAGCCATGCCTTGCCATGCCATGCCATGCCATGCCTTGCCTTGCCTTGGCATGGAATAGAAAGGCAAGGCATGACTAGGAAAGGAAAGACAAGGCATGGCAATGCAAGAGATGGAAAGGCAAGGCATGTCATACCATGGCATGGCATGGAAAGGCAAGGCATGGCATGGCATGGAATGGAAAGTGAAGGCGAGGCAAGTCATGGCATGGAAATTCATGGAATGACAAGGCATGGCAAGGCATGGCAAGGCAAGACATGGCATGGCATGGCATAGAAAGGCATGGATTGGAAAGGAAAGGAAAGGCATGGCATACCATGGAAAGAAAGGACAAGGCATGGCATGGCATGGCAAGGCTTGGCATTGCCTTCACTTGTCTTCCCATTCCTTTCCATGTCATGCCTTTCCTTGTCATTCCATGCATTGCCTTGCCTTTCTATGCCATGTCATGCCTTTCCATGCCATGTGTTTCCTTTTCTTGCCATGTCTTGCCTTTCCATGCCATGCCTTGCCTTTCCAAGCCATGCTTTACCTTGCCTTCGAATGACATCCCTTTCCTTGCCTTGCCAAGCCATGCCTTACCTTGCCTTGGCATGTCATGCCATGCCATGCCTTTCATTTCCATGTCATGTATTTCCTTGGTATACCTTGTCTTTCCATGTCATGCCTTGCCTTGGCATGCCATGCCATGCATTTCCTTTCCAAGCCATGACATGCCATGCCATGGCAAGAAAATGCATAGCAAGGAAATACGAGGCAAGGCTTGGCATGGCATGTAAAGGCAAGGCATGGCAAGTTAAGGCAAGGCATGGCATGGCAAGTCAAGGCAAGTAAAGTCATGGCATGGTAAGGAAAGGCATGACAAGGCAAGGAAATCCATGGCAAGGCATGACTTTCCATGGCAAGGAAATGTATGGCATGGCATGACATGGCATGTCAAGGCAAGGCATGGAAAGGAAGGGAAAGACATGGAAATCCAAGGAAAAGCATGACATAGGACGACATGGCATGAAAAGGAAATGCAAGACAAGGCATGAAATGACACGACATGGCAAGTGAACTTAAGGCAATGCATGGAGTGGAAAGGAAAGGCATGGCATGGCATGGTAAGGAAATGCATGGCTTGATAAGGCAAGGCAAGGCAAGGTGTATGTCTAGGTCATTGATTTACCTAGTAAGTTCTCTTTCTAAGTCATTGATGATTATTTATTGAATGTATTAAATAAATGTTTTATCAAAGTGGTGATATTGCATGTTATTTTGTATTCTTCTTGAATTAAAATTGTCTTGAAACCCTCAATTTTGTTGTTATATTAGCACCTACCCTCGATTTCCATCCTTGTTAGCTTGATGTATAGGGTTTAATTGTCATATTTCACCCTTAGAATACACTTTGACACCTTTTATTACATTTATATCATAATTTTTGGCCCTTTAGGGATTGATGTCTTGAATATTCTAGGGATGTTATGAGCCATCTTCCATTTCAGCAAGCATTTGTTATCTAAACCCTAGTTTAGGATTGCATTTTCAGCCCCCTTTCATTACATGATTACTTATTTTAAGGGTTGTTATATTTTTCCTACTGTAACATGTCATATTGTTGAAGTTAAACATCTTAATCACAAGTTTTATAACAACTATATTTTCCTTATTGATTTGTGGTGTTTGGGACTTCCCATTTACTTGTTTGAACTTGGTTAGTATCATTTATTGGCTTGGAATGACAATGGCATGGCATGGAAAGGCAAGGCATGTCATGGAAATGGCATGGCATGGAAAGGCAAGGCATGTCATGGAAATGGCATGGCATGGAAAGCCAAGGCAAGGAAATGGCATGGAAAGGAAATGCAAGACAAGGCATGACATGGCATGGCATGGAAAGGCAAGGCATGGACTGGCAAGGCAAGACAAGGCATGGATTGGAAAGGCAAGACAAGGAAAGGTCTAGGTCTAGGTCTAGGTCATTATTTCAAGTTTTTTGGATGGTTATTTCTTGAATGTATTAAATAAATGTTTTATCAAAGTTGTGATATTGCATGTTATCTTGTATTCTTCTTGAATTAACCTTGTCTTGAAACCCTAAATTTCGTGGTTAGGTTAGGACTTAACCTCAGTTTCCATCCTTGCAAGCCTGATGTCTAGGGTTTAGTTGTCATCTTTCACCCTTAGAATACACCTTGACACATTTTAATATATTTGTTTCATATTTTTCAACCCTTTAGGGATTGATATCTTGAATGTTCTAGGGTTGTTATGTGCCATCTTTCATTTCAACAAGATTTTTTTATCTAAACCCTAGTTTAGGATTGCATTTTCATCCCCCTTTCATTTAATGATTACTTGTTTTAAGGGTTGTTATATTTGTCCTGTTGTAACTTAGTCAATATCATGTATTGGCTTGGTGAGGCATGACAATGCCATGGCAATGGCATGGATTGAAAATGGGATGCAATTGTAACAACATGACAATGAGATACAATGGCATGACATGAAAAGGAATGGAAATGGCATGGCATGACATGGCATGGAAATGGTGTCATGGCTTGGCAAGGAGTGGAAATGACATGGCATGGAAAGACATGGAAATGGTGTGGCAATGGCATGACATGGAATGTTATGACATGCCATGGCATGGTATGGAAAGGCAAGGAAAGGCATGCAATGGAAAGGAAAGGCATGACATGGAAAGGCAAGGCATGACAAGGCATGGAAATTGTATGGAAATGGCATGGCATGGAGATTGCATGGAAATGGCATGGTTGTTAGGCAATGTGACACACTTTCATGCTAAACCTAGTAGAAGAGAGGAAGAAATATTTAATCAAGAAATTAAATGACACAACAAGCACACAATACACAGATATTTTACCATAGAAACCCAAACAGGGAAAACCAACATTCCTTGAGAGTTCTGCTCCTTGTTGTCTTATTCATTCAAAATAAAGGGTTACATGTCTAACCTTGGTCCACACCAAAGACACAATTGACATCATACCCTCGTGCTTACACAAGAACAACCCTATAGCCAATTCGACTTACATTTGCATGACCAAAACCTCTAAATTATAAACTCTTGGCGATTAGTCATTCATCATATAAATATTTAAGATTCATTGATTGATTCATTAGCCTTTACGGCCTTACAACACACCTTCTTTATAGGATTTAAAATAGGAAAAACCATAAAGAAAAGGCGCCCAAAAATGGTTACAAATCCATGCAGATCATTGACTACAAATCCCACGAATCTCGGGATTATGTTATAATCGACTGACAATTGTATTACCCGTTGACTATCAGTCGACCTTCATTCATTCTTCATTCAGTCACCACACGCCCACCTATTGACCTCTTTTCATTTGACCTCTTCGACTTGATGTCGATGTCTTTACCATGTCGAACCACCTCGACCTTCGAATTCTACCTTACTCGGTCGACAAACCTTGACCTTTGACTTGTTGTCGATCCACCTCAACTTTGTCTTTAATTAGTCGAACCACCTCGACCTTCAACTTTGACTGTCAGTGGATCCACCTCGACTTTTACTACAAAGAATATAACAACACAACATTCTCCCACTTGTTGTCTTCTTTGATGAAATCATGAGACCTTTGAACTTTCATTCACAGGCCCAGGGTAGCAATGCCCATTGCCTCTCTACACCAAGAGAAATTCACAACACTCACAAACTTGGTCAATGAGTCTACTATGTTTTCCAATGTGTCTAATTTCTCCAACAACACCTTGTTGCTTTCCCCCATGTTTCTCTTCGAATGATAAGTTGGGTTATTTTCTAGAAATATTTCACTTTGAGCGTCACAACTTATCTTCATATCTCTCTTCTCAAACCTAATTCCTTAAAACAACCTTTGTAGCCAAACTGCTTCTTTTCTTCCATGAATGGCTTCCATGTATTCATCTTCTGTTGTTGACAAGGCTACCACTGCATGTTTTTTACTCATCTAGCTGATGTCTCCACCAAACATCTTGAAGACATATCCATTGGTTTACCTCCATCGATCCAAATCTCCAGCCCAATCGATGTCGACAAAGACATATACATTTAATTCACTATCACCTCCATGTTTTCCTTGGTAACATATAGCATAGTCTTTTGTGCCACACAAATACCTAAATACTCTATTGACAGTTGTCCAATGCTCCTTCCCAGGTATCGACATGTATCTACTCAACACTCCCAGTACATGGGAAATGTATAGTCCAGTGCAGACCATCACATACATTAGACTACCAACAAAACTTGCATAGGGAACATGTGTCATGTCTTCTATTTCTTCATGTGTCTTTGGACATTGTTCGACAATTAGCCTTACTCCCACAAGAATTGGCACCTTCATCGGTTTGCAAACTTGCATGTTGAAACATTTCAAAATTGTTTCAATATACTTCGTCTAGTTCAACTAGATCTTTCTAGTTGCTTGATCTATCTTAATCTCCATTCCCAGAATGAAGTTAGTTGCACCAAGATCCTTCATGTCGAACTTGGAGGATAACTTCTTCTTCACCTCCTTTATTGTGCCCATGTTGTTTCTAATCAACAACATGTCGTCGACATGCAAAGATACATATATGAAATGCCCACCTTATTCTTTGGAATATATGCAGTGATCAACTTTGCTTCTCACAAATCCCAAACTAAGGATGTATGTGTCAAACTTTTGGTACCACATCCTTGGCGATTTCTTTACACCATAAAGGGATATTTTTAGTTTACACACCTAATCTTTATTTCCCTTTACTACAAATCCTTCAAGTTGTTTCATGTAGATTTCTTATTCCAGGTCCCCATGTAGGAGTCTCGTATTCACATCCATATTTTCTATTTCTAGATCCAATTTTATAGCCAGATACATTAGTATTATATTGGAAGTCAATTTTTCAACAGGGGGAAAATCTCACTGAAGTTGACTCCTTCGACTTGGGAATATCCTTTCACTCCCAATCGATATTTGAATTTCTCGACTTGACCTGTTGCATTCATCTTCTTATTGAATACCCATTTGTTATCAACAATCTTTCTTTCACTAGGAAACCTGACTAAGTCCGATGTCTCTATCTTGTGCAATGATTCCATCTCTTTGACCATGGAATCCTTCCATAGTTTTCCCTCTACTAAGTCAACTGCCTCCCCAACCAACTTGGGCTCATCATCGGTGGAAGTTAACACGAATGCAAAATGAAGTCAGGTGGAACATACCTTTCGACTGATTTTCTTACTCTTTCTGACCTCCTTACAACCGGGGTCGGTTGTTCCACCTCTTCCTCCGATTCATTCGACTCATCTGAATCGTCTTCTTCGTTCCTCAATTCAAACCACACCGTCTCAGGATTATTCTTGGTCTGAACAATTTCCTCAGGCTCGAACTTACTTTCGAATTCTTTGAAGACCAAATCTTTATTGTACATTATTTTACTTGATGCAGGATCCCATAGCTTATATCCTTTCATTCCTTCTTTGTATCCAATGAAAATACATTTGACTGCCTTCTTGTTCAGCTTGCTCCTCTTTTCCTTGGGAACATGCACAAATGCATCACAACCAAATACTTTGAGATGTGCAACCAAAAGTTTCTTACCCGACCATACCTCATGTGGAGTCATGTTGACTAGCACCAACAAAGGAGACATATTCAATATATATTTTGTAGTTTCGTCTGCCTTCGCCCAGAATTCTTTTGCGAACCCAACACCACTAATCATGCTCCTTACCTTGTCCATCAACATTCTGTTCATTCTCTTGGAAACTCCATTTTGTTGTGGGCATATGATGTAGTATTTTTGTGTGTTATGCCGCATTGCTTGCAGAACTGATCAAATTATTTTTCACATAATTCACCACCATTGTCAGTTCTCAACACCTTAATCTTATTATATGTCTGGGTTTCTACAAGATATTTAAACTCTTTGAATTTCTTGAAAACCTCTGATTTCTTTCTCAGGAAATATATCCATGTCTTCCTAGAAAAATAATCTATGAAGGAGACATAATACATGGATCCACCAAGTGAAGGCACTGTAACAAGGCCAAACATATCACTATGAACCAACTCTAGAATCTCATTTTCCCTTGTCTCTCCAAATGGGAACCTCACTCGACTATGTTTTCCATATATACAATGTTCACAAAAGTCGACTTCTAAATTACATTCAGGAAAGTATTCGACCATACCTTTGTTATGCATAGCTCAAATCCATTTATCTCCAATGTGTCCCATCCTTCCATTCCATAGCATGGTCGGGTCGACTTTATGATGACTTTTCGAGTTGGTTTGAATGGACTCAACCTGAGTCGAGTCGAGTCGACTTAAGGAAAAACGATGTTTTTTCTTCCAATCAAGTCGACACTCCCTAACAACTTGTATAGGGTTCCAATCTGAACTCCTTTAATTAATACCATTGCACTTATGACCATATTTCAAAAATCCTTCTAAAATAGAGTGTGCATGCCGACATAACTCATTTTACTGATAGATATCAATTTTCTTGCCAAACTCGAAATGTGTAGCACACCTAGAAGGGTTCTACTCCTCCTATCTTGAAATATCAATCGAACTCTTCCTTGTTTGAAAATTATGGTTGTCGAGTCATCCCCCAAGAACAATTCTCCTCATTTATATCGTTCATATTCGAAGAACCATTCTCTATGTGGTGTCATATGATAGGATGCTCCTAAGTCTATCAACCAAACATCTTGATCCAAATGTGTACTGGTTGATTCCAGGTACACATCGCCTCCCTTATCTCGAGTCGTATTTCTCTAAGTCGATTGTTTCTCGTTGAATCCTATACCGACTTCAGGTACACATCGCCTCCCTTATCTCGAGTCGTATTTCTCTAAGTCGACTGTTTCTCGTTGAATCCTATACCGACTTCTATCACCTTCGACTTGTAGTCCCTTTTGTAATTCCTAGTTTTACTACATTTCCAACATCTTCTTGTCGATTGAACCAAGGATTTAGATCTACCCTTCGAATTAAAATTTCTAGCGGAGAATTTGCATTTATCTCTGTCAATCGGTCGACCTATCACCACTAAAGCATCTTTGATCAATCCTTCTATGTTCTTTCTTCTCATTTCTTCCAACAGTAGATATGTAACCACATATTATATCACTAATGTGGTTGTATTAGTCCTTATAGCCATGACTAATCTATCCTAGGAGTCTGGAAAAGAACATAATAGGATAATACATTTCTCTTCCTCAATGATTTTAATATCCACATAAGATAACTGACTTATAATGGTATTAAACCCATTTAAATTCTCAGTCACTGAACTACCATCACTCATCCTTAGATGATACAATTTCTTTCTAATAAACAATATATTTACTAGGTATTTCGACTGGTACAAGATTCCCAACTTGTCCCACAGTTTCTTGGCCGAATCTTCACCTGAGACATTCAACAACACTGAATCTGCAAGGCAAAGTTGAATCGTACTACTTGCTCTTCTCTCAAGTTTCTCCCATTCTTCCATAAACATTCCTACCAGCATGGTACCTAGACAAATTGTTGTCCATTTTTCTCGATCTACAAGGAGATATTCAATTTTAAGCTTCCAAATCTCAAAATTATGGCCATTGAATTTTTCAATCTTTATTCTCGATCTGCTTGCCATTCTTTAACACAATCTTTAAATATTTATAACTTACGACTATTATTGAACCTAGAGTTTAGCTCAGATCCAAGGTTGTTAAACCAAGCTATGATACCACATGTTATAAAATGAGACACACTTCCACATTAAACCTAGCAGAAGAGAGGAAGAAAGATTTAATCAAGAAAGTAAATGACACAACAAGCACACAGTACATAGAAATTTTACCCTAAAAACCCAAACTGACAAAACCAACATTCCTTGAGAGTTATGCTCCTTGTTGTCTTATTCATTCAGAATAAAAGGTTACATGTCTAACCTTGGTCCACACCTAAGGCACAATCGACATTATACCCTCTTTCTTACACAAGAACAACCCTGTAGCCAATTCGACTTACATCTGCATGACCAACAACCTCAAAATTACAGACTCTTGATGATTAACCATTCATCATATAAAGATTCAAAATTCATTGATTAATTCATTAGTCTTTACAACCTTACAACATGCCTTCTTTATAGGCTTTACAATAGGAAAAACCCTAAAGAAAAGGCACCCAAAAATGGTTATAGATCCATGTAGATCATTGGCTACAAATCTCGCAAATCTCAGGATTCCATTACAGTCAAATACCAAGTCGGATTACCTGTCGATTATCAATCATCCTTCATTCAGTCTTCAGTCGGTCACCACACGCCCACTTGTCGACCTCTTATCGATTGACCTCTTCGACTTATTGTCAATGTCTTTACCATGTTGAACCACCTCTACCTTTTAGTTCAACTTTACCCAGTCGACTAACCTCAACTTGTTGTCAATCCACCTCGACTTCGTCTTTACCTAGTCGAACCACCTCGACCTTCAACTTTGATTGTTAGTCGATCCACCTTGACTTTTACTGCAAATAATATAACAACCCAAAAATGACAAGGCATGGAAATTTCATGGCAATGGCATTGAATGGAAATGGCGTGGCAATGGCATGGCATGGCATGGCAATGGCATGGCATGGCATGGAAAGGAAAGGCAAGGCATGGAAATGGAATGGCATGGATTGGCAAGGCATGGAAATGCGTGGAAATGGAATGGCATGTCATGTCATGGTAAGGCAAGGCATTCCATGGCATGGCATGGAAAGGAATGGCATGGAAAGGCAAGGCATGCAATGGAAAGGCCTGACATGCATGGCATGGCAAGGAATGGAAAAGTAAGGCATGACATGGAAAGGAAAGGCATGCAATGGCATGGCATGTCATATCTTGGAAAGGCAAGGCATGACATGGCATGGAAACTCAAGGAAAGGCAAGGGATGGCATGGCTTGGAAAGGCATGCAAACTTTTTCACGTACACTTAAACTTTGATAAACACTTCATTGGATGGAAAGGAACTTTGTGATATAAATTTAAGTCATATATCCCTAGAAAAAAAATATTTTATTTCTTGGGATGAGAAAGGTTTCCTTTTTTTTTATTCTTGTTTCATTGCAATCCACATTTTGATTTGATTTTTTCCTTGCACAATGTTATGGAAAGTTATATTTATTGTTGTATATGTTAAAATGAAAAGCTACATAACAATGACATGGCATGGCATGGCTTGGAAAAACATGGAAATTGCATGTCTTGGCAAGGCATGGCAATGACATGGCATGGAAATGGGATTGCTTGGAAAGGCATGAAAAAGGCATGGCAATGCCATGGCATGGAAATGCATGGAAAATGCATGGAAATTGCAAGGCATGACAATGGGATGCAATGGCATGGAATGATAAGGCATGGAAATGGAATGGACATGGCATGGTTTGGAAAGGCATGGCAATGACATGGCATGACAATGGTGTAGAAATGGCATGTAATGGAAATGGAATGGCTTGGAAAGGAATGACAATGGAATGGCATGGTAATCACATGGCATGAACATGTTTGTGAGATTGGGTTTGGGAGGGTCCTTTGTATCCTTGTGTGCTCTAACCCAAAAATTGGGTAGGAATGTGCAATAAAATCTCATAGATGGTGAAGGGAAAAGAATAATGGTTTCAAGTCTCCCTGGAGGAATTTTGGTAGCCTAGAATTACTTTCTATGGCGTGTCATGAAATGTAACCTCAAAACCTTTATTTGTAGGTGGAAAATGATACCCATTATAAGATCTAGTTTCCATGTGAACTCTCTCATTGTATTGATCAAAACCAATAAGTTTAGTGGACATCATGGAAGAATGAATAAATGTTATTAATAATTGATGGGTTTAAATTTTTTTAGATATACCCACTACACAACCTAAACAAACATGAGTGCATTAATAAGTCATTGACTAGTATTTTTGGCATTTATGAAGGGTTACACATAAATCAAATGATTTTATATATGCCATGCATAGAAGGAGGGGAATAATGTGCGTGCCCTAGAAAATGGTCAAATTATGGATTGAAACAACTAAGAAACTAACAACTAGGCTTCTCAAAGGAATGTCAAGGGAAGGCTAGGGTTTGAAGAGCCCAACTTGTAACAACCTATGATACGATATTTGTAGGTGCATGTACTTCATATTCTAAATATATATGAATTGTTTGGGTTGTCTAAATTTTGTGTACTTGATTAATTGAATTTTAGTTTATGTCATCTTTATAATTGAGTAATTCTAGTACTAGTTATGGAGGTTAATTTGACATAACATTGAACTGAGATTGTTAAGTGATTTACAATTATGTAGAAGATAAATGAGAAAATTTATTTCTATAATAAAGTATTGTAATATATCGTTTTTTAGGTCACAATATTTTCAAGTGACCATTATTTGAGGGTGGATTGTCATTGGATTTAGATGGAGAAAATTCAAGAGGTAGTCCATATTGTTGGTTGTGAGTTAGAATATGGATATCCACAACATTCATGCAAAAAATTCAGAAGGAATGATCTATCGATGATGTAGATATACATGGTTGATTAACAAGCAATGTTACTTGAGAACCATTAATTGCTTATAGATTTAACACTTAACAATATTTTCCACCATAAGATATTCATTAATGTGTAACACGAGTATTTATAATCACTTTATAATAAAATGAAGGGATTAATACACATAAAATTCATACACTTTGAAATTCAAAGACCTTGAAATTCATATATTCATCAACATAAAATGCAGAAACAATGAGATTCATAAAAAAACGTGCCATGAAATGTGTGTGTGTGTATTCAATATCATCTAAATTGTACATTTTTTACAAAATGGCACCTCATGCCCAAGATACAAAGCGACAACAAGTGCCCTAACATAAAAATCATCCATATGGTGGCCTAGATACAAAATGGCAGTAGTTGTTCAATCATTGACCACTGCCACCCTCAGGAGCATCCTGGAAATCTATCTTTATTCTCTTGCTTGAGGAAGCACCTTGAGTGGTTCTAGGCCTGGGTGTGCTTCGAAGCTCTGGAGACTACACAAAGACAAAACATTGTTATAAGTTTTTTTTCCTCAATGGATTAATAAACATACAAAATGATACTTTGTAATTTAACCTAAGACAACTTAGCGCATATGCTATTGTCAATTGTGAGGGTGTTACCCTCCTCCATGACCCCAGTCTCTCTACGATGCCACCCTGCATCGGTTACAAGGATCAAGTCAAGAAAATTAAACAAATATGCATAAAATCAAATTCAAGATACATAAAAAATTATCATCAACACATTATCTCATCGTGAATATCTTGGGCCTCGATGGAGATTCACTGGAAAATGGAGCACTAGGTTGTAAAACATTCTCTAAGGAAACCTCTACAGTGACAACCTCGGTAGATGGGGCCAATGGAAATGGTGGTGGGGGTAGGTGGCATACAGGTAAATCCACTATAGATGGATGTGATGGAAGAGGTGGCGCGGATGAGTGCCCTGCGTGTGAATCCAATGAGGATGTGTGCAATAAGAGATATGTGGGGGGTACCCCCACAGGTTATAGAACTGATTGCAACTCCCTAGGCTTGGATAAAGGTAACCCAAAATCAAGGCCTAGGTGCCCAGGGAATGTAGTAGTACTATATCTAGCAAATATTTCTACATCCTGCATGCATTTTAACAATATTGAACTATTAGTACCAAATAGTAAAATTAAAAAACATAAACACAAAAAAATTGAGAAATATACGATATTTAACTCTACACATGGTAAATGTGATGCACGTGACTTGTCCATCCCAGATGGACATTCCCCGACATCGCGGCCTAGTCCCAAATCCTATAGACATACAAGAACATTAAAAACTTGAGGATGTCATAAAATAAAGAAATGGCGATGGTGAATTTATCAAATGTGACACATGCATGTGTGTGGGGTGCACCCAATAAGAAAGTTGTCTCTATTGTTGCATCAGTGGTGGGGCTAGACACTGATGCATCCATCGATGTATAGGATCTACTGCTCAGACGTAACAACTGTAAAACAACATACAATAAAAAATCTATATAAATACACAGAATAAAAAACAAATATATAACGATGAAGAACATAGAAAGGGTTAATATACTAACCTCCTCTATGAAGCTATCATATCCACTAGGCTCTATAGGCCCATGGCATGTCTGCCCACAGCTCGAGCATCTATGAGGTTCACATGGACGGTTGCTATGTCCATGTGCCCTCTCCTCAATGTACTTTGTTGTGCATGTTGAAGCTCCAACCCCTCTATCAATTTCACTGGAAGACACCTCCTGTCGAGATAGTGTTGCAACAAAGCTACTTTGTTGCACTAGGATGCGAGCCAATGGTGAAATGGCTAGTTGTACATGTTGCAATCTCTTTGCAACATAAGGATGTTGGGTAGGGGAGTCGGGCCTTTGTTTGGTGGGTCAAAGACCTAACATGGGATCGTTCTTGGCATTCTCTCGATCATGTGCAGACCCTTGACCCACCCCTTGGAAGTCACCCATGTCAAAGTAGTTGACATGCTTACCCAAAATAAACTCGGCCCATAATTTTCTCAGAAAATATAAGGACACCTCCCTGTTATTGCAGGGAGGTTTATCAAATATCATATAAACATAGTTACCAACTTAACGAGAACCCTATAGAGTTCTCGTTTTTTAGGGGGTCACAATTTTTACCCTATTTTTTAAAATGGTGCTACTAGTATTTCCCCTCCTCTCTATTTAGGTGTTTTTTCGATATTTTAAATTTATCGATTCACAACGTTTCCACATTATTTTTTTAAATGCTTATTTTTCATCTATTTTCTAATTTTTCTAATTTTTTTTTTTTAATTCAACAATGTTTTTAGTCATTTTTTCATGCTTCTTTCAATCTTAAAAATATTTTTTACCATCAACTTTTTGAAATTAGGATTTTTCACATAATTATGTCTCCTTAATTAATTTATTATTCCATGCTTATAAAAGGTAATGAACAACATCATGTTTAACACATTGTTTACCTTTAAATCAATACATAGAAAATAATTGTACTTAAATAACACCATTTTTTAATATTTAACAAAAATATATATATAATTTTTTTTATAAANATAATTATGTCTCCTTAATTAATTTATTATTCCATGCTTATAAAAGGTAATGAACAACATCATTTTTAACACATTGTTTACCTTTAAATCAATACATAGAAAATAATTGTACTTAAATAACACCATTTTTTAATATTTAACAAAAATATATATATAATTTTTTTTATAAATTAAAAACTTAAAAAACTAAGAAAAAAAACAATTAAGGTTTTTCTAAGCCACTGTATGAGATTTTGACCCTGTTTGAAAAAATGGTGCTATCGATAGCACCATTTATTTATTTGGGGGTTGATTTTCATGTTTTTAATGCAAAAATATGGGTATTTTGAGCCAGAGTTCTCGTTTTGAGGTCACAGTTCTCGTTAATTTGGTAACTTTGTTTATACCACCTATCCATCCAATTTTGACTAATCTGGGGATGGATACATTAGTCAATGGAGAGGTGTTTCTTGGTCAATGGTAGTTCTTGTCGATTTCTAGGATCCATAAAACTAGTCAATATTTGTTGTTTTGAAATGCCCAAGTCTCTGACTTTGTTTCTGTCCAAACCAATGCTATAGTACTCATACATTCTTTCCCTACAATCAGAAATAGAGGTCATTTTCCCT
>SNQJ01S0060733.1:19745-45463 GCA_010110895.2 Picea sitchensis | reverse complement strand
TTTTTCTTCTACAAATTACCGAAAGCCTGTCGCCCGAAGTAGTTTGTTCACTCTTCTTATCAAATCTTCCACCTATTCACCTTTTAATCAACCCACTGATTGAAGTTAGATCAAGACCTCCTTTGTTTCATACATGCCGGACCTAGTCTCTGAGTTAGAGTGACATCTCCTTGAGTCTCTGTCCATTTGATCACCCATAAAAAACCATTGTGACATAAAACTGATGGGCGTCGGGCTCTGCTCCTGCTAGCAATCCAGGAGTGACTTCCGACGCTAACAGAATGTATGTAACCAAGATAACTTACCATGTCGGAAGGAATGCAACTATATTAACACATATACATACCATAAATGAAATACAAAATAGCGCAATATGAAACAACAGTACAAGAATGCACATTTCTATATCCTCTTCAGCCGATGCACTCAACACTCCCTTCTTTTCTCCAGCTTCTTTGTTTGTTTCAATGTGGGAACCCACAAAATTTAATGAACATCAATGGAAGTTGGTATTCACCGGAGAACAAACAATATGTACATACAACAAAACTGACTAAAAGAAGACTCTACAAAGGAAAAAACATGAACCTTTGCGCTTCTCTATCCATGGTTGTAAACGTGTAGATTTTTTTCCCCTGGCCAAAATATATTACAAGGCACAAAATATCACGCAATTGCATGGCCGTAGCTAAACGATTTCTGGTTTTCCCTGGCAATTTATCCAGACATGCCCTTTAACCATGCTCTTTATCCTCTACACAGACTATTGTGCCCACGATACAAGTCCTCAGTTTTCCATGGCAAGCTACCTAGACATGCTTCCAGACATGAAAATATAATATTGCAGAATCTTTGTTGCACATATCATATATCAAGAACAACACAAATTGTATCGTGCGCACACCAGTCTATGTAGAGGAGAAAGAACATGTCATGTCATATCCGCACATCTGACCATACATGGTTTATAAATGTAGCATGCATATATATGCTTTATTCCAAAAATAAAAACGGATATTGTAACTTCACATGTAATCCTCAAACAATCTTGCATTCAACTATTTTCTTTCATGGCAGGACTCGAGCACCAGAAAAATCTCACAGAATAACAGATATCGGCCTCGACATACATGGAAAATAACACAACTGCATATCGACTGGTGGGTGCAGGGTCTAAACATCGTAAAGCGCCCCAAAAAAACAATAATAATCCAAAAAAAAACAAAAAACAAAATATCCAACCACCGCCGCTGCATCCCAACCCTCCAAGGCCGAATCAAACAAAATAAACCAGCAAGGACCAAACCAGCGATAAAGAACGAAGAGGTCGAACTACACCCCCGGGGCCCCAAAGGACAAACCCCAGCCAAACAAACAGAACCAACAACCCAAGAACTAGCAAGAACCTCCGAGCCAGTGAACAACATATGTATCTCCAACGATCATGAAACTACAACCCAAGCAGAAAAGGAATACAAACATTCTTACTTGCAAACTGCAAACACTGAACATCAAACAAGGAATACAAAATGAAACTATGGAATCCAAACTTACTCCGAAACGATGAAATGCAGAAGCGCAGGTCGAATCGCGAGCAAAACAACAACAAACAACAACTAAGAAACTAGCAAAGAAGAACCACTCACCGAACCAGTAAAAAATCTATGTAGCTTCAACGATTACGAGGATGAAACATACAATGGAAACAACCGACACACCAACGAAAAACAAGCACTCACCGAACCAGTAAAAAATGTATGTAGCTTCAACGACAGAACAAGGATGAAACATACAATGGCTATTGAAGACTGTGAAAATTCACTGCAACTGTTTAGAAAATTTCGAGGAAAAATGTACTCCGAGAACCGTATTTACATAAACATTTAAGACTCTCAGGCTGTCTAAGGACCTCATGGTATGCAAACATTTAAGTTGTCAGGGGTGTTGGAGGATGTCACGTCATGTAAACATTTATGTTGTCAGGCATATTGAGGCATCTCGGAATAAGTGCCAATACATTTCAAGAAATATACATCCGCCAAAGATGCTATAAACTTCAGAATTCCTAATCACTACAAAGCTTGAATATCAAAACATTTCAATTTGCTTAGTACATATCAAAAATTACAAATATATTCGGGTAGCAGAAAATGCTAATACAAACATTCAAACTAATGCTAGCATTAATCGACCTTCAAGTAATATACAGGAAAAATATATGATTAAAACATACTCTCTACGAGAAAAAAATTGGATATGTTGCCATATAGTACATTGGGAATAGCGAATCCGGCAATAATACCTCCAATCTCTTATCCAATCATATCAATACATATATGTTACATTTTATTATATAAAAATATATGTTTTTAATTCCATAGCTCCAACAATAGGTATTGTGAAAATATTTCCAATCAAAGGACAAACTAATATGTAGTCAACGCATTATCGATCGCTATAGTCCCTCTATGCCTATGGAAGGGACTAATAACCCATGTGATTTCCTCTTCAACTAAAGTGCATATCACATTTCCTTGTTCGACCCATTCGTCATCTCCCTTATACTTCACACTTCCTTCACGTTGATGCAGGAGCATTTTCAGCGAGCACGTGTGGCAGGACAACTCAACGCTTTGGAATCATTCCGGAATCTTAAAACACTGGAAGTTACTACGAATCTTTTGGAGATGATGGGAAAAATGGAAGAAGATAAAGCACTTGGAAGTTGATGATCACGAGTGATCTGAGAGTTTCACTCCTAGTCTTGAATGTAATAAAAATTGGGTCGAAGTTAGGTTTTGTTTTCAAGTAGACGAGTAGTTGGGGGGAACCCTAAGAACCCTATGAGATAAAAAGAGGTTTTGTATGCCCAAATGAGGCTATTGCAAGTTAGGGAGAATTATCTGAGTTTCATTTGTTGGTTTGATCATAGTTGTAGCCATTTTTTACTTTGAATGAATATAACAGAGGAAAATTGATCCAATGCATGGTTTTCTCATTGTTTGCAATCCCATGTTATTGTTGTTTTCATGAATGAATGAATTTCATTATGAATATATTAAACTATGAAATGTTTGTATAAAAATTTCAATCGTTTTCTCTTCGCTGAGTCATGCAAGGTGTGCACATAGTCTGCAAGGAGTGTGTTGCAGAGTTTGTTTCGACTCAGAAGCTCAGAAGAGATAGCACGAACTTTCCCTTTACAAGGATTGCAAAGTGACTGTTTCAAGGTGTGCACAGTCGTCCGTAAGAACCCACAACTTGTGCAAGAATCTGTTGCAAGGAGTGCACAGATCAGAAATTCGAGGAAGTGTCGAAGTGACTCTTTAAGAAGTCAAAGGGGAAGAAGGAGAGAAAGCTGAGAAGGGATAACGATTTCCAGAAGTGTAGACTAAGTCCAAGAGACAGACTCGTAGAAGGAACAAAGGTCGAAGCCTTTGAATACTTAGAAAATATTCTAAGTCGGAAGAAATCTTGAGCTCGGGAGGAGGAGTGACAGTGGTCGTCGGATCAAGCACTGTGAAGAATCTGGACCATTGGATTAGAGTCTAGACAGGAGGAACGAGCGTGTAGAGGAGGAGAGAAAATCTCAGGCATTAGATTTGAGCACGTGGACCAACCGTCGTTGGATCCAAAGATAAGTGCACGGATTTTAACTCCTTTAAGTGCATAGGAGAGAGAAACAAAAAGTTCTAAAACACGAAGAAGTGATCTAGACCATTGGATCGTGGAGGGTCGTGGGTCATCGATATTGTTAAGGTTTAAGATATTATTAGAGTTCTTTTCATTTCAATAGATAACAATAGCATAAGATAGGATCACTGAAAAATACACAATCATAAGACACACACCATTTATCCTGGGAAACCCTCATGGGGCATAAAACCCAACAAAACTTTCTTATTATAGATAGCCAATACAATGCCAAGAAATAACTCAAACAAATACAGAAAGTCCTCTCCCAAAAATCTCTCTCTCTCTCTCTATCTCTCTCTCTCTCTCTCTCTCTGCAGCTCCAAAACTTGTCTCTAAAATGAACAAGTGAGTGTGTGTCTAAGTGAGGCGCTAGCCTCCTTATTTATACAAGTTTTGCATGTGTGGAAGTGTCTCTTCACTGGCAGGGCCAACTTCTCAATCTGGGTGGTTATAACAACCTTTAATATATTCTAGGGCCTCTTAATATTTATGGGGTTGACTTCTTCTTCTTCCTACTACAATTATATTTTGACCAATCTGCAAACGGGGATTTGGTCTTTTACAATAACCGACATGATCAATCTGCAAAAGGGGATTGATCCAATTAACAATTTCACAACAATAATTAGAATACACTTTGCAGTTACATTATTTCAACACTCCCCCTTAACAATAAGGGTATTATTCAATAGCATCAGGCAAGAGAGAGGACTGCATCATCAACAACATCAAGAGGACATTATTATCAATATCGTCTTGGAACACTGATTGGCGTATCTATAAATCATCGGAAGTTTTCTTCATCGACAACATCGTCATTCTCAGAGGAATTCAATCATCATTTGCATCAATATGAATTAGTATAACACTAATACATCATCATCATCACAACATGAAGCTAGCTCATCATCATAATACTAGATTGTCTTTACGTCACAAATATCAAGTTGGAAGAACAGTACTCGTCTTGCTTTACATCACAACAATCAAGTTGGAAGAAAGATACTATACTGGCTTTACGTCACAACTATCAAGCTAGAAGCACAGTACTAGTCTCATCTCATAGTCTTTCTTTACATCACAACAATAAAGCTGGAAGCAAGATACTAGACTGGATTTATGTCACATCTATCAAGTTGGAAGCACAGTACTAGTCTCATCTCATCGTCTTGCTTTACGTCATAGAAATCAAGCTGGAAGAAAGATACTAGACTGGCTTTACGTCACAACTCTCAATTTGGAAGCACAGTACTAGTCTCATATCAATGTTTTGCTTTATGTCACAACACTCAAGCTGTAAGCAAGATACTAGACTGGCTTTACGTCACAACTCTCAAGCTAGAAGAACAATACTAGTCTCATCTCAACGTCTTGCTTTATGTCACAGCACTCAATATGGAAGCAATATACTAGACTGACTTTACGTCACAGCTCTCAAGATGGAAGCACAGTACTAGTCACATCACAACAGCTACTCCCCCTTTCAAGGAAGGTCCTTTCCGACTATACCAAGATTATATCGAAAGTGCTCAAACTTTACACGAGATAGAGGCTTGGTCAACACATCGGAAACATGTTCATCTATGCTAACGTACTAGAGCTTTATGTCTCCTCTTTGCACCATGTCACAGATGTAATGATATCGGATCTATATGTGCTTCAACTTATCATGGAATACATTAATCTCTATCATCTTTATGTACCTCTGGTTGTCACATAGGATCGTGGTTGCTTCCATCTCTAGGTCAAATATACCGATCAACAACTTTCGAAGCCATATAGCTTCGCAGCTAGAAAAACACGCAGCAATGTATTTTTCTTCCGCTATGCTGAGAGCAATGTTGGATTGCTTCTTACTCTGCCATGAGATCATGGCTGATCCCAAACTGAAACAACATCCTGAAGTGTTCTTCCTATCAGAAAAACTTCCATCCCAATCTGAATCAATGTACCCACTCAATGTGAAATCATGATCTCCATTATAACTAAGACCACAATCTAATGTACCCTTAAGGTACCTCATCACATGTTTTACAACCACTAGGTGAACATGTCTGGGTTCTACCACAAACTGACTCAAGGTGTTCACGGAAAAACAAATATCTGGTCTGGTGTTCGTCAGGTACATCAGTGATCCAATAATTTGTCTATACAATGTGGCATCAATCAATTCTGATGAAGTGTTGACCAGCAACTTCAGCTTCATTTCCATGGGTGTATTCATGGACTTGCACTCTAACATGTTGAATCTCTTCAATATTTTAACTGCATACTTCCCTTGGTTAAGGAAGATCCTCTCTGGACTCTTCCATACCTCAAGACCTAAGAAATAGTGCATTAGGCCAAGGTATTTCATCTCAAATTCCGAAGTGAGTCTCTTCTTACACTCAATGATGAGCTTTTCTTCTCCAGTTAAGAATAATTCATCCACAGATAGCAATAATATCGTTGGCTCATCGTTCATAACCTTGAAGTAGAGGTTAAAATCTTCTTTACTCTTGGTAAAGCCCAATCTCGTCAGGAAACTGTCTATCTGGACATACCAAGCTCTAAGAGTTTTCTTCGATCCGTACAAGGCCTTCTTCAGCTTGCAGACATGAGATTTCATGTCTTCAACTTCAAATCCTTGAGGTTTCTCTATATACACTTCTTCTTCGATGACACCATTTAGGAAAGTTGTCTTTACGTCAATCTGGTGTAACTTCCACTTCATCTTAGTTGCAAGGGCTATGATGGTTTTGATCGAAGTGTATCTGACTACAGGAGCGAATGTCTCTTCATAGTCAATGTCTTCCTTTTGAGAAAATCCACGAGAGACAAATATTTCTTTATACTTCTCAATACTTCCATCAGCAACATGTTTTATTTTGAAAATCCATTTGGAGGATACCACATCCTTACTCTTCGGTCTGGGAACTATTTCCCATACATCGTTCTTTATTATGGATTGGTATTCCTCTGTCATAACATCTTCCCATTCTTTCTTCTGAATGGATTCTTCAAAACAGGTAGGCTCTTTCTCTAGGATATCACACATCAAAACCATATCACTGGAGAATGGCTTAAGTCTCTTCACATGTCTCGTGGTTCCTTTAGGAACACCATATTTCTCTCCATATTGAATAAGCTCTCTAGCCCAAGATGGATTTCTCTTATGGGAGATCATCATCTGAGGAGGTTCTTGCAACTCTACTACATCATGATCTTCTAGGATTTCCTCATCAGGGGAAGTTATGACTTCCCTCACTAGTTCTACATCTCTGGGAACCTCCCT
Organism: Picea sitchensis; assembly: GCA_010110895.2. NCBI lineage: Eukaryota > Viridiplantae > Streptophyta > Pinopsida > Pinales > Pinaceae > Picea > Picea sitchensis. Next base: position 38,493 of record SNQJ01S0060733.1, on the reverse strand, counting down.
CACTGATTCTGTAACTTTGGGGATTACGAGTTCCTCTTCATATACTTCTTCAAGTTGGCATCTTCTCTATTTCTTGAGCGTTGCATCTTCATCAAAGGTCGCATCCCTGTTGATCTCAATGTGATGGTGACCTGGTATATAAATCTTGAAGGCCTTGGATACCTCACAATATCCCACAAGTATTCCCTTCTTTCCTGAGGGTTCCAGCTTGTTTCTTTTCTCTTTTGGAATATGTATAAATATTGGGCAGCCAAATATTTTGAGATGGTTTACCTCTGGCTTCTTTCCGGTGAACATCTCTTCTGGGGTCTTGAACCCAAGTGCACTATGGGACAATCGTTTTTTCACAAATAATGTTGTCATTGTTGCTTCTTCCCATAAACACATAAGAAGATCTTGATCATGGATCATGGATCATGGTCTTCACTTCTTCCATTATCGTTCTGTTCTTTCTTTCAGCTACACTGTTTTGTTGAGGATTATAGGGAGTAGTGAGTTCCCTCTTGATCCCAACATCTTTGTAGAAGTTCACAAACTCTTTTGAGGTGTATTCTCCTCCGTTATTTGACCTGAGTATCTTGATCTTTCTTTCAGAAAGATTCTCTATCAAGGCTTTGAATTCTTTGAATTTTCTAAACACTTCATATTTAGATTTCAAGAAATACACCCAGGTCTTACGAGAATAATCATCAATATGATACATAGTATACATACCCACTAATGTAGGACAATGACATTGCACCACGCACATATGAATGATTGAGTTCTAGGACTCCTTCTGCTTTGTTGTCTCTCTTCGAAAAAGTATTTTTGATGTTCTTCCCTTGTGCACATGCCTTCATGGTCAACCTTGAGTTCTGGTAGACCTGCGACATCTTTTCATACGTATGGTAGCGCCTTGTACTTGATGTGAGCTAATCTTCTATGCCAAAGTTCACATGGATTCTCAATGGCATGGGTCATGGCATCTTCTGAGTGACCCTTTAGTTTATACAAGCCACCTTCTTCTTTTCCAATGATGATTGCTTCTTTTAAGGTTTCTCCTTTAGCCCACATAAGAACTTCTCCATCTATAAAGGCAAATCTGAAGCCTTCCTTTTCTAAATCTGAAATGGAGAGTAGGTTCTTTGTCAAACCTGGTACATATAGTATGTCCTTCATCTTCATTGAATTTCCTGAATTAAGTTTGTAGTTTGATTCTCCCACTCCCTTGATGGGATATTGGTAATCATCTCCAAGTGTCACTTTCTGAGAAAACTTCTTTTCTAAAATGCAAGAAAGGATATCTCTTTGACCTGTCATGTGCTTGGAGGCACCACTATCAATGAGCCAAGTGTCCTCTCTAGGTGTTACAGATCATGAGAGGGTCGAGATTAAGACATAGTCTTTAATTTGTTCTCTTAACATCTTTACGGGTGGCTCTTCATCTTCAATTGCATGGGCATGGTGCCTCTTTTGTTTCCTCTTGTATTCTTCTTGTCTAGCTGGACAAAATTTTGCAATGTGTTCGATCTTGTCACAATGGTAGCATTGTACAGATGAGTAATCTCTTTCCTTTCGTTGTCCTTTCTTCTGGAATCTCCTTGGATGAGATTATTTATGACTGAAGTTGTTTTGGGGTTGAGATTCTTTGTAAGTCTCTTTCTAGAAGTAAGATTTTTCCTTCCTCCTTTAGTGTGAGTATCTAGGGCTTGATATTCATCTCTTGCTAGCAAAGCCTCTAGGTTGGCTACTCTTGTTTCTTCTTGAATGCATTCTTCCCATAAACCGTCAAACTTTAGTTTCTATGTTCTGGCACAAATCATTTGAATGAATGCATCCCAAGGTCTTGTAAGACCATTTAGGTCGTCATTATAAGTTCATATTCATCTATAGTATCTCCAATTGCTTCTAGTTGCTCTTTGAATTGGGATTGGAGAAATATTCTTGGATTGATTCTCCTTTCTGCATTCTTGTATTCTTGAGCTGAGTTCTAAAATTCATTTTCTGGTTTATGTTCTTTCCTTCATATAGTATGTTTAGGGCATCAAAAATTTCTTTCAGAGTCTTATTTGATGACACATAGGGAATCAGGTGATATTTGATTGAATCTGTAATGATTCTTTTGGCCCTGATTGTGTCATTTTGGTGCTTTGCTTTCCCTGCAGCATCATCGGGCTCCAACACTTCTTCTTTGACGAATCTTGCTAGGTCATTCTCTTCAAGAATGAGACCAATCCTATACTTCCAGGCATGAAAGTTTTCCACACCTTCTATCTTGTCAACAAGCTTAACGCTTGCAGACATCTTCTACCTGAAGGTGGGAAAATGTCCAAAAATGAAAGTGTTCAAAATCAAATTCTGAACTTACCAGGAGGTGCGCTTGGCTAAGGTGAGTAGCCTGGTGTGTTTGGATCTGAGAAAATCCAACTTTTTCCCTTCCAAACTTGATCTGTGGATTTCTAGACTGGTGCTTCTGGTTTTTTGGTACCTCTGGTACTCTGGTACTTCTGGTACTTCTGGTGCTCTGGTTTTTTGGTACTTCTGGTACTTTGTGAAACTAGGGTTTCACTTTCTGGGAGGTCTAGCCACTGAAAAGGTACATTGAAGGTGCCAAAATGATCCTTGAGGGAGGGCACACTTTTCTATATGGTTTTAGGGCTAAAATACCTCACCAACAAAAATCCCTAATTTGCATGTACGACAACAGTGACATTTTTCACTTTCTCTTGTGAAAGATGCTTTCTTCAGCTTAGCTCGGATACCATGTTAAGGTTTAATCTATTATTAGAGTTCTTTGCGTTTCAATAGATAACAATAGCATAAGATATGATCACTGAGAAATACACAATCACAAGAGACATATCATTTATCTTGGGAAACCCTCATGGGGAAGAAAACCCAACAAAACTTCCTTATTATAGATAGCCAATACAACACAGAGAAATAACTCAAACAAATACCCAATACAACACAGAGAAATAACTCAAACAAATACAGAAAGTCCTCTCCCAAAGATGCGCCTCTCTCTCTCTCTCTCTCTCTCTCTCTCTCTCTCTCTCTCTCTCCTGCAACCGCAACTCCAAAACTTGGCTCTCAAATGAACAAGTGAGTGTGTGTCTAAGTGAGGCGCTAGCCTCCTTATTTATATAAGTCTGGCATGTGTGGAAGTGTCTCTTCACTAGCAGGGCCGACTTCTCAATTTGGGTGGTTATAACAACCTTTAATATATTTTGGGGCCTCTTTAATATTTTTAGGGCTGACTTCTTCTTCTTCCTATTAAAATTATATTTTGACCAATCCGCAAAAGGGGATTTGGTCTTTTACAATAGCCAACATGATCAATCCATAAAAGGGGATTGATCCAATTAATAATTTCACAACAATAATTAGAATACACTTTGCAGTTACATTATTTCAACAGATCTGACATGAGAGGATTTTCGAGAAATCGAAAATCGGGAGGAAGGAGGTGAGCCATCTCCCAACTTCGTGAAACACGAAGTCCCGAAACGCGAAGAGGGGACCTATATCATTGGATCATGAAGGGTCGTGGAACGTTGATATGACGTGAGCGGGTTCAGAAATCAGGAAGTTGGAGGTAGGAGAAGTAGATTTGGGATGAGAGAGAACTCACAAAGTCCGAGTTCACGAAAGAGATCTCAGTCGTTAGTTGTGGATCATCGAGGACCATTCATCCGATCCAAGTATTTCGCAGATTTAGATTTTGGAAAATCATGAAGGGGGTTGGCCCACAATCGCAGTTCATGGTCACGTGAAGGAAGGGACTTAGCCAGAGAAGAGCTAGCACCCGTCAGGCATTGAAATTTAAATAGCGCTCAGGAGAGGGCCCGCGGGTGCCATACGACCTGCGCATTTGGAGGAAGGAATTGTGTAAGTTGATTTGGGCATCCAACAGAGACCTGAACAGTCGATCTGAATCAGTATCTTAATCGATCCTAGACCGGGAGGTCACACAACCCTTAGGAGGGAAGGGGGTCTGCATCACACATGCATGATACAATCCCTTTCGTCATCACCTTTCCACTCATGGGTAGGTCCCTCACATCTCATGTACTCTCCCTACGTCATTCGTCCTTCATGCACAACTCACTCTACCTCACACATCTACCTCCCATGCATGCACATGACCAACTCACTCATCCACTTTAGCTCATTCGCTCGTATCCTAGCACATGCACTCTCACTACGTCAACTTCCTCATACAATGCATATCATATCCTTCCCATGCACACTTAACTTCATCCATGTGCCATTGTTAATGCATTTCCTAACTCATCTCCAAAATCTCTCATACGTCCCTCATCCTCTACCTCATCCTCCCATTCACTCGCGTCCTATTCTCCCATGCGAAAACCTCCCATGCGCACTTACTCTCATACTTAACTCTCCCCCTCACTCTAACATTACCCCATGCACATGTGTTTTGTATTTCCTCACTCCCTCTTTCTCATCCCATGCACATATTCCTCTTTTACTTCACCTATGCATCCATTTTATCTCCTCCTTAGGATTTGCAACCTTAGCACTATATATTGGATGGTTGGCATTGTATATTGGTCGTATTTTTGCAGCAACGAGCATACTTCTTCTCCCATTCCTCTCTCTCATTTTTTAGTCTAGTTACTCTTCTTTGAGCAAAGTGATCATTGTACCAGTTGTGGACTTGGAATTTTTTGCGCAACCAACCCTCTTGCAAGCCTATCAATAAATAAGTTTTGTGTTTGTGTCTTAACCTTTCTTATTGATGGTACTTTGTTGAATTTTACAATTAGATTAGTCACTTTCTCTTTTTTTAACAGAAACTGGTAAATTATATATTAGATGTGTGGAAGAATCCACAGATTTACAAAAAACTGGTCAATATAGACCTTCGAGGGATGTCACTTAGAGAGAATCTTTTACAAAAACGAGGTGCATTTTTGGAACAGTAATTTTTTATACAAGCCCCTTTCCTAACAAAATTTATGAAGATAGAGTTCCCCGGATAACTCCGGCAGTAGATTCCGTTGATACAAATCGTAAGACAAAACATTAAAATTTCATAGATTAGTTACCCTTTTCCAGTTTGACGTGTTGTAAATCCATCATATTTTCTGGGTGCGGCTCGTTCAAGTCTGGGATCTGGTTTACTGAATTCAACTACTCATTCTTGGAATTTTCCTGCAGCTCTCCTAGGTTGTTTGAGGGTTGTTGTGTACCTTTCATCTGCTATAATCTTCTTTGCATTGTCTCAATTTTCATGCGATGATCCTCTATCTGGCTTCGCTGAGCATAGCTCTCATCTTGGAGCTTTTCAATCATGTGTCTATGTTGGGACAACGTTTCGAGTTCAAATGCCATGTTGGCGCCAATTGCTCCAAGTTGAAGTCTAATTCTGCTGCACTCGCCACACTCCTCTTCAAATGCATGCTCGACCCAATTCCTCGATTCCGTTGAAGCTCCTTTACCTTTTTGCATTGCTTTGTAGGTTGGAGACACTTCGGACCTGAAATTTTCCCGGATTTTCTACAAGAAACGGGTCGGAGCCCACGGACTAGGTAGGGGGTCACCATTCTTTAGCAGGGGAACAAGCGAGGTCAGGGGTGACAATCCAAGCGAGAGTTGGGTTGTGTAATATAGGAACACTTCAAACCTGGAAGTTCCTTGGGTTTTCTGCAGTAAACGGGTCGGTGCCCAAAAATTCAACGAGGTAGCGAGAGAGATCAGAGACGACAGTCAATGCGAGGAAAACAAAGAGGGGAAACACAAGGCCCAGGTAGCCAAGAGGGAGGGCTCGGATCAGAATTGTTGAGGCTGATGGGGACTAGGATGACAATAGGGGCAGAGAAAGATCGATAAAAACAAGAAATGATTCAAGTAGGAGTGGATAAAAATAACCTGAGCACCCAGCAGAAAAGGAGCAGATGAATTTACTAATAAATCCAAATTTCTGAACGTACTCAAGCTCAAGTACGATGCCATGATCTCCCATGAATCCATTAATGGAAAGAGTGTGCTAACCTGCTTGAGCTATGGTAATTCCCTGCGAACCGTTCCATCAGACACCATGAAACCAAGCATGAAGGTGTTGTTGACATCAAGAAGGTGAGTGTGTTCTGCGAGAGGGATTTATCGTACATTATCCATCCTCGTCTAGCCCTTGATGACATATTCTCCCACGAGCTCTGAAGGATTTTCCTTCTGAACACTTCGCAACATGATAACCCTACTTATGTTGTTAACCGCAGCTTCTCCTTGGGCGATGTGTCTTAGACTCCCTTGCCACTTGTTCGAACCAAATATGCCATGTTCCACATGGTCGTGAACAAGCTCCACACTTTCTTTGTTGACGATATATCTCCCCCTCTTGGTTGGGCGGGTTCTCCATTCCCCTGGGTCCTCTCCCCCCCTTGTTCTTCTTGGGTTGGCAACTTGAGGAACGCAAACCCCTCTCCTATTCATGTGACCTTGGTTTCTGCTTAAGGCCTCAATGGAGCGCATCCTTACTTTGGCCTCCACCTTTTTTTAATGGTACTTGGTCATATGATGTATTAGAACAGAGTGGTTTATGTTACCACTCTGTCTACGCTTAAGGAACCAAGCATTTTCCCAATGGTTGCATTCGCCATTTTGTCTGTTTCTTTGTTGTTTTCTCTCATTATGTGGTAGAAGGTTATATTAATGTCTCGAGAATCCACCCTTATTATATATTTTATTTGCTTTAGGCTTAAATCTCGAGGGTTGGACCCTTGGACCATCATTCTTATTATATTTTTGGAGTCTCCAAGAACGTTCAACTCTCGTATTTGCTGAGTCTGGGCGAGTTGGATGCATTTTAGTAGAGCGTATGCCTCGACTTTATTGTTAGTATCCTTCCCAAGATCCCAATGATAATTTAGAGACCTTTTTCCTCCAGGTTTGAAGAGAACCCCTCTCGCGCCTCCCTCCCCTTGATTAGTCACTTTCTTACCATTCATTGTGATTTTCATTGATCCAATGAGTATTTTCTTTCTCTATTTCTCATCTATATTTATTGTGCTAACCCTGCAGGATCCCTCCAAGAAAACAAACTATTTTCCCCCCTTGTTTTGGACAGTTTTAACACATTGTATAAAACACAATCGTCGTTGTTCTTGTCATTAACCGCAGAAAATCAGGCATTGGATAGCAGCAAAACCACCCTAGGGACTCCCCCCTGAGGCTAGCAAGCACCAACCCAAACAGAGAGGGGTCTAGCCCATGACAATTTGGGGCTTTACTCCTTTAATTAGCCATTTTTTCATTGTTGAAATATCAGATTTATCATCTCAATTGGAGGGTGGAAAAGTGTGCCAAAAAATTAATGTCGTTGTCGACGAATGCAAGCCTTGGTGACAATGACATCGATGATTTTTTACTTTAATTGGTTTATTTTTTCTAACTCACAAGGAAAATCCACAGGATATAGCGACGACTCTACATGGGACTTACACAAGATCTTTCAGTTTTGATTCTCTCACAAGGTCTAGTTTTGAGATTGAAGAAACCTTAACATCGTTTTCTAGAACATTGACTATTCCTTCACCAATAACATTGACTAGGCTGCCCAACAGATCTATCATTTGATCTCTTGTTGGGCACTAAGTTTAAGGGTTTCAAATCTGATTTCTCACTATTTTAGGAAATCCAACAGATATGATCTTTTGGCCCACTGAATATGCCTTTAAGCTTGTGATCTGATGCTCTTTTAGTGCCTCTTGTTTAAGGGTTTAAGCAGGGTAGTTTTGTTTTCCAAGTTAGCCTTTAAACATGTACTAAAACATCAAATACTCCTCTACATATTTTACACTTTTATGCTGAAAGTAAATAAGCAAACCATGAGAAATGAGCACAAGTGCTTTTGGTCAACATGACCCTGTAAAAACCCTAATGGGGAAAACTAGTAAGAGAGTAGATGTATTATGGATTTCTCAAGCAAATGCTACAATAAGGAAATGAAACAATGGAACCTGATACAAGATCAATCTCCTCTTAAGCTTGCTTTGGAGTTCCTTGAAATTGGTCCCCCTTTTGGACTTGTGCACCCCCTTTCCTTTTGTGCCTGATAGAATATGCTTTGTACCCCCTCTTGGGAATTGTGCCTACTAACTTGAGACTTGATTTGCTAGCTTGATTACTTGAGCATGTGCGCCCCTTGATGTCTTGCGCCCTTTCCTTACTTAGTGCACACTACCCATGCTCCCTAATCCACAAGAAATGCACCCCTACTCACAAGTGCACACCCCTCAAGCTCACTCTTCTCCCAAGCACTGGCATGCACCCTCTCTTCACTATATGGCACCCTCAAAGATCTCTTGTGCCCTTGCTTCTCACAAGTGCACCCACACTCAAAGATTGGTGCACCCTTTTCTTTTTGCACCCCCTCTTCTTCACAAGTGTGTTCTCATGCTTTCCTTTTGCCCTTCATATCAATATGTGCCCTCAAGAAACCTCTAGCTTCCCGATTCAATATTTGTGCCCCTCCTTCTCCAAATAGTTTCTCTTCTCCTCTCCTCTTTCAATCCAATATCAAGAGTGAACAATGAATCTCATTTTTTCCCCTTTGACTCCTTTACCCTCACCCATGGGATAACCTAGGAAACCAATGGCTAAGATTAGATCTAGTCCAATCTCCAATCTCCAAAATGAATGGATGAGATTAAATCTCATTTTTCACTTAAGTTTCCATAGTTCATTTTTTCCTCATTAATGACTTTATAAAATCAAATTGACTTTATAACTTAAAATACTTTGTCATTAATGATGTTATAAATTCAAAGTGACTTTATAACATATAGTAAAAGGTGAGGGTCAAATATTTCCCCCTTTGTGTTTAGAGACTCACAAACACAAGGGGGCCACTTTCCAAGGTACCTAAATCTCAACACTCCCTCATACCGAGAAAAGTGTCACTCGCCACTCACAACTTGTCCCTGAAGTGGACATCCTTGCCCCTTGGAAAGGACTCAGTAAGTAAGTTTGCAACATGCTCATCAAAAGTGGCCTATGAAGTTGATTTGCTTGTCACCATAGCCAAGTGGGACCCAAACCTCTTTGACGCCTTACTCTCTCTCATCAACCTCTGAGTCTCTCCAACATATTCCTTGGCTTCCTTCAAGGTCTCCTAAAACCATCTTGGTTTCTTCTTCCCTGCAGTAACCTATTGTGGAGTTGTCTACCTATGCCCCTAAGTCTTATGCACAGATCTATGAAAAGTAGTATGTGACCCTGAAGACCTGAATCAATTGTTTGTATACTCAAAAACTGTGAACCTGAAGTTGTCTTAGGTGGACTAGTCACCCATGAACTAGGTGTACTTGACACCTAAGGTTGCGTCCCTTGTGATGCATCACTCTGCATATGTGGGACCTCCTCAACTCTATCTCTCAACTCAAGGGATCTCCCTAAATATCTATCCTCCTCGAATCTGACATCTCTCCTCACCACCACTCTCCTCTGTGTTGAAAGGTAGATCTGGTAGGCCTTAGAGACTTCTGAGTATCCAACTAGAATCCCCTTTTGTGTTGTGGGATCTAGATTTGTCCTCTTCTCTGAGGGGACATGAGAGAATATCAAGCACCCAAATATGGACAGGTGCTCAACATCAGCCATCCTTCCAATGAAGGCCTCCTCATGAGTCTTCCTCCCCAAATCTCTATGGGGACTCCTCTTCTGCAGGTATATTGTAGTACTATATGCCTCTACCCACAAGTAGAATGGAAATGCTTGATGATGCAGTATCGATCTCACTACAAAAACTATGGCCATGTTCTTTCTCTTTGCAACCCCATTCTACTAAGGGTTGTAAGGAACGATAAACTACCTTTTGATGCCCTATTGTGTATAGGAATATGAAAACTCCATGGAGGTATACTCACCTCCATTATTTGACCGCAAAACCTTGATCTTTCTTCATATTTGCTTCTCCACAAGAGCTTTGAACTCTTGGAACCTCTTGAAGACCTCATTCTTGGTCTTCAGGAAAAATATTCAAGTCTTCCTGGAGTGGTCATCTATGGAAGTAACATAATACTCACAACCACCCAAGGAAACATGTGACATGGGCACACACACATCTAAGTGTATCAAATCTAGTACCCCAACTAATCTACTATCGTTGTTGGGAAAAACAGTATTGGTGTACTTCCCAAGAGTACTCCCTCTGCACACCTCTTGGTGCTCAATGCTGAATTGTGGCACTCATGTCACAATCTCTCTCAACAATCTCAGAGCTCCATTATGAAAATGAGTCATCCTCCAATTCCATAGCTCACACAATTGACTATTGTTGTTGCTACTCACCACAACATACAAAGGCTGGAAAAGAAATCTATACAGGTTCCCCTCTCATGTCCCAATCACTCTGCCAAAAGTGATACTGGACCCCTTCGGGTGAATGAGGACCTCTGTCTCTCTAAAGTACACCTCAAACCCCCTATCTTAGATGGAGGAAACTGAAATGAGATTCTACTTCAACCCCGAGACATACAATACATCCTTGAACATCAAGGGTGAAATCAACTCCCTATGAAAAGAAACTGTGGCACACCTAACTGCTTTGACTATGGTGTTGTCTCCATGCACTATCTCCAACTTGATCTATGTATATCTAAGATTAGTGAAGTTCTCTCTCACACATGACATGTGACTCGATGCTCCATTGTCAATGTACTAGATGTTGGATGGTGACTCAATTATCAAACAACAAACTATCAAGGAGCACTCCCTCTCAAACTAAGAGGAAAACTCGTCCTTCTCTGTTGTCGTTGCAGTACCACCCTACTTCTTCTTCTTCATGTTGGGACACTATCCAACATAGTACCCCAACTGGTTACAAGAAAATCATTTCACTTTTCTCATATCCTTCTGTTTCTCACCTCCTCTCTACTACCATTGCTTAGCCCCACCCTTGGGTCCCTGCTTGGTCTTCTTATTGCCCTTTTCCAAAGGAACAAGATCACCCTTGTCACCATCCCCACCCTGCTACTGACTAGAAGACCCGAAGCTAACTCTAAGCTCCTCCTACACAAAGTCATCCCAGAGCCTCTCCCAACTGGGCATATGCTCTCTCACCACGATGTCTTGTACAAAACTCTCCTAAGGTTTGGAAAATCCATTTAAGGTTATCCTCACCAAGTCTGAGGGACCCACTATCTCTCCAACCACTACCAACTCATCACAAATATGGAAAAAATCTCGTGAGGAATGAGGTAACGGAATTAGTCTTCGTCATTTTGGTGTTCCTTAACTTCTCCTGGAGCACCATCTTCCGATTCTGGTTAGGACTCTGGTAAAGACCGCATAATGAATTCCACATGCAAAATTCAAACTCTTTACCAAAAATGTGAGGAATGACATGGTCCTTGACCACATCAAGGATAGTCCTCTTGGCCCTCATGTTCCTCTTCTGGAACTCAACCATGAACATTGCATCTGTAGGAGGTACTATGAGATTCTCCACAATATACCATAGCTCTCCCTCCTCCAGAATAAAGACTATATTGGCCTTCCACGAAGACCAATTACGAGCCCCTGCTATCCTATCTTCCACCCTCAAACCTACCACCAACATGGTTGCCATCTAATGCTAATAATTAATGCTACTCTGAACAAGAAAAACTGAGCAACACTGAACAACAAAAATCTTCCTCCAACACACAAAACTCAAGTGTAAAAACGAAGCTCCCAAACTGTGTAAAAATCTGCCAACTGTTTGCCACAAAAATAACCACCTCTTATGCCCTTAGCTTTGATACCATGAAGAATTATGAGGTTCCTATAGACTACCCAACATATCTGTCATTTGATCTCTTATTGGGCACTAAGTTCAAGGGTTTCAAATATGATTTCTCATTGTTTTAGGACAGCCAACAGATCTGGTCTTTTGGCCCACTGAATTTTCCTTTAAACTTATGATTTGATGCTCTTTTAGTGTCTCTTGTTTAATGGTTTAAGAAGGATAGTTTTTCTATCCAAGTTAGTCTTTAAACATGTACTAAAACATCAAATACTCCTCTAGAGATTTTACACTTTTATGCTAAAAGTAAATAAGCAAACCATGACAAATGAACACAAGTGTTTTTGGTCAACATGACCCTCGAAAAATCCCCACGGGGAAAACTAGTAAGAGAGTAGATGTATTATGGATTTCTCAAGAAAATGCTACAATAAGGAATTGAAACAATGGAACCTGATACAAGAACAGGCTTCTCTTAAGCTTTCTTTGGAGTTCCTTGAAATTGGCACCCCTTTTGGACTTGTGCACCCCCTTTCCTTTTGTTCCTGCTAGAATATTCTTTGTGCCCCCTCTTGGGAATTGTTCCTACTAGCTTGATACTTGTTTTGCTAGATTTCTTACTTGAGCTCGTGTGCCCCTTGATGTCTTGTGCCCTTTCTTTTGTTAGTGCACACTACCCATGTGCCCTACTCCACAAGAAATTCACCCCTACTCACAAGTGTGTGCCCCTCAAGCTCACTCTTCTCCCAAGCACTAGCATGTGCACTCTCTTCAGAAGATGGCACCATCAAAGTTCTCTTGCACCCTTGCTTCTCAAAAGTGAACCCACACTCAAATATTGGTGTTCCCTTTGCCTTGGTGTGCCCCCTCTTCTTCACAATTGTGCTCCCATGCTTGCCTTGCACCCCTCATCTCAAGATGTGTCCTCAAGCAACCTCTAGCTTCCTTCTTCAAGATTTGCACCCCTCCTCCAAAATAACTTCTCTTCTCCTCTCCTCTTTCACTCCAAGCTCAAGAGTGAACAAAGAATCTCACTTTTGCCCCTTTTCCTCCTTTAGCCTCATCATCAGACTCACCTACGAAACCAATGGCTCAGATTATATCTAGGCCAATCTCCAAAATGAATGGATGAGATTAAATCTCATTTTCACTTAAGTTTCCATAGTTCATTTTTTCCTCATTAATGAATTTATAAAATCGAATTGACTTTATAATTTAAAGAAGCTTGTCATTAATGATTTTATAAAGTCAAAGTGACTTTATAGCATAAAGTAAAAGGTGAGGGTCAAATATTTCCCCCTTTGTGTTTAGAGACTCACAAACACAAGGGGACCACTTTCTAAAGTACCCAAATCTCAACATGTATGAGTTCTTAGCTAAGTTATTTTTCGACAAGCGCTATGGTGAGTGTAACTTCGACATCTTCATTTTTTGTTTTATTTCAAGCTAGTAGTAGGTTAGTAGTTGTGATTTTTTCTATCTCAAATTAACAATATGGCCGCAACTTTGAGGCCATCGAGAAGGTGGAGATTATCTGCTTTTGACCCACTAAGTTTTGTTGCATTCTTAGATTATCCTCATGACTTACCTGCACCTAAATGGCTTAACTACATACCTTTGTTTGCAGGGAGATCGAGAGAATCATTTGAGGATCACTTGGATGCCTTTTCAAATTTGTTGGATGATTTTGAAGTGGACCACGAGGATGTGGCAATGATGGTGTTTGTGTCGACCCTCGAGGGGGAGGCACAGACATGGTACAAATCCCTTCTAGATGCCTTCATTGATGTATGGGATTCGTTGCAAGAGAAGTTTACTGAAAGATGGGTGGATAATACATACAATTTTTTCTTAATTACTAGTTTTGATAATATTAAAAAGAATGATGATGAGACTGTCATTGACTTTAATGCTAGTTTTTTCAAGACTTATTATAAGATTCCTGCTACCATAAGGCCTAATCATGTTTACACTTCAAATTATTCTCTTGAGGAATTTGATGGTATTTTTCTCATGCATAAGGAACCTCAAAATCTGGAGGAGGCTCGGGTCGTTGCTATTAAGTTCGAAGGACATTTTATTGCAGCCTATGGCTTCATTCTGATCCATCAATTTCAACAACTGATTGTTAAAGTAGTGCAAGAAGTCCTTGTTTCTAAAGATGAGCCACAACTTGCATCGTATCAAGTTCCCAGATATGAACAAGAAGATGGTGCCTCGAGCTTAGATGATCAAGAACCAGAAACTACACCACTTGATCTATATGCAGAGTTCCATGAAGATGAGGTGAATATTTGAATACTCAAGAGTGTTCATTGGTTCCTCCCAATAGTGAAGATGAAAATTTTCAAGAGGACGAGAAGTTTCAATAGGAGGAACCATTGGTTAACCACGTAGATATTAGTCAATAAGGGATTTCATCCTTGCCTATCAAAATAGTTGTTCAGGAACAGCGTGATCAAATACCATTATAGCAGGAGGAGCTTCTTTTGGTTCAGCCAGAGGATGATGTTCCTTAAACCTTGCCTACGATTTTGCATCTCGAGGTTGTTCTTCGGGGTCCTGAGATTGATCAAGGCTTGGATCTCAAGGTTCATCATGACCCGGTTGAGCTCAGGATGATGGAAGTATTTCAGCAGGTAGATGCCAAGCGTTTCGGCTCTCATGTATTCATACTTATTACTATCCAAACACCATGTTTTAAATCCCAACCCGTAGCCTTCAGTCAACCAACACCCTTCAGTTATGCCTTCATTGGCAAATACATCAAGGCAACTTTGGTCATATGAAATTTCATGGTTGGTCCCCCTGGAATGTTGATGCTTTTTACCTCTCTTGTCGGACTGATCATTTGGTTGCATGGTTACATTGGTCCTTTGAGTAAGATGGTTTAATCTTGGAATCTTTGAGGTAAAACTTTTGGGTCTAGAGTACTCGTTTTATCTTTCCACGCTGTCATTTCAGTACTTTTAGCTTGCTGATTTTTGCTGATTTTAGGACAAGAATCTACATTTTCCTTGCAGTGTCTTTTCCCTTCAATTGTTTGCTTCAATATTTGCATAAGTGTCACTGTTATTTTCCTAGTTATATCAGCATGTGGTCGTGTCTTGTGTGTCTTTCCTTTCATGAATAAATGGTTGTCCACTAGTTCTTTCTATGGGTCAAAATTTGAATGTATATCTTTCACATGTCAAGCCTTTGTGTCTGTCATTGGAGTGAGCCTAGATGGGGGTCCCATTTGTCATGTTTCTGAAGCATTGAACCTGTAGGATGGGTACTTTGAGGAGACATAGGAGAGTCTTGAGTCATCTTATGTCTTGTCTCATCATCTCTCATCATTGAGTCTTTTTTTGAGTTAGTCGTCTCCCTCATCCAACAATAGGGATATGGTACCTGGTTCTTTCATCTTGATCTTCGTAAATTCACTTTGTGTTGAGGGAAGAGAGACATCATTGCTCTTCTTTTCAACAGGTCATCATGTATCAACTCCGACACATTATCTACATATGTCCCAGAAGTAGAGCACCTTGGTAGTCATTAGCCTCATTGGCAGTTATCTCGCATCCAACAAGAGTGAGTATCATTGGGCCTTAATTCAATGATCCTTGTCATTGTTCAACTTCAAAACATCTTTCACAATGATAGGTTGTGCTCATACCTTAGGACTCATTATCATTATTGGTGGTGTTCATTCGCACTTGACAGGTGTTTACATTATTGACATATGATTAAGTGACTCTCTCTTGTTGAAATACATTTTATTTCAGTATCAAACTTAGACTAAATTAGATTTCATCCTCCTATAAATATCCAACAACCATACAATTGTTATTTATGAGCTAAAACACTATTAACCAAGTTCTGAAATAAAATTGCAGCGGAAATAATTTATGAACAATAGACATTGACTCTTATTTGGCACAAAAATATGTGCATAAGCACTTGAAGAAATAGACAAAAAATATGGACAATTTTGAGGAGAAAGAACGCTTTCTTTATTCACCTTAAGGAAAAATTATGAGTACAACAACAATCTATATTCAACATTAATACCATGTACAATCACCCTATCTAAGCAAAAACAACTTTCATTTCCTTAGCAACACAGTCTGGAATCAAACATTGACTTCCAATACAATCTATACGGATTGTACAGTCACTAACAATAGAAATAAACTTGTTTTTTCATGCCCAAAAAAGGTATAGATCCATACCTCACTGTACGGATTTATCAGCAACAGAGAAAAAAAACACCTAGAAATTTGTGCCAATACCCAGCGTCAATTTTTGTGCTTGGTTGTTGTTGCAAAACCAACAAACTCGATGTATGACCTCCTCTAATCCATATTGTACAACCTCTTTAATGTTGAAGTTATCTAGAAGTGTGTGCCAATCCCTCTCATAGGGATGTGTGCCAACTTCTGCCTGTTGAAACTCTCTTCCTCCTAGCAAAGAACCATCTTGGGATGCATACCCCTTCACCTTCCCTCAACCTCTCCTCCAAAGTGCATCCTCCTCCCAATGAGATGTCTTTTATTAAAAGTTAAAACATAACTGCCCTAATCCTTGGTCTTCCAATGAGATTGACGGTCAAGATTAGATCTTGCCCTCATGAGATCAATGGTCACGACTTAATCATTCGTTGAGGTCACTTAAGTCATTAAAGTGACCCATAACATCATAGTCACTTTTACATTAAAAAATTCAAAGACCCAATTTTATAAAATCACTTTATAAAAACGTATTATAAAGTTACTAGGAGAAAGTGTGTTTGGTCACTTCTGCAGGCTAAGCGTTGCCAATGTAGAAGTACCTCCAAGCTACAAAATTTCAACATCTCCCTTGTGTCAACATCAATACATTTACCGCATGGAGGAGTGTACATATTGGGTGATAGTAGGTAGCAGATTTGGAAGAGACCCCTTGTTTTTCAGTGTTTCAATGGGAGGATTATATTTCTTTGACTCCATGGCCCATTGGATAGGATTTGGTATCACAGGTCATCTTACAAGATTTTCTTGATCGGCTTACAAGGCCTTCTTTTCTTCCACACATTTACAGGGGTATTCTCAGTACATATTTCTCAGTTTTTCACAGAGCATCATTTTAGTTTTACAGACAAAGATTCATATGGTTCTCGACATCCCATAAGGGGATCATGTCCCCTTGAGTCGCCATTTTTAACCCCTATATTTTCAGCCTTGAAAATCTTGAGGGTTAAGAGTCAGCATGCACTATTTTAGTTGGCATTTTGAGATTCTCCCAGAGTTTAGCACTTGTGTTGAGTCAAAGGTCGATTCCCATTAGAGACAGGTATATAATTGGTACATGGTTGTTTTTGTTCAGAGTTAGAGCTAGCATGTTTTCCTTTGCATTTGAGAGAGATGTCTACATACAACGGGTGTCCCTACTTTTAGGAGACAATTTGAGAGGTTCACTTGACAGTTTGGAGCAGTTTTGAGCATACATGGTCGATCCTTGCATGATTTTAGGCCCGATGGCACTTTTTTGGGTGACATGCAAGAACTTTCTTTTTTTAGCAGTTTGAGCTCAAGGCCCCAGATTCAAATTCCGAGCACGCAGTATGGATCCTTGACACATTCTTTTGGACCTTTTAGGGATGATTTGTCACAATTTTCTATTTTTAGCAGGTTGAACACCAAGGCTCGCATGTCAATTTTGATTGTGGATTCAAAATCCTTGCAGAAAATCGAATCCGATGAGTATAATATCATTAACATGAGAGTAGATTCCATTTTTTGCAATGTTTATTTTTGGACAATTGACATGTGGTGATGTTCTCCTAGTCATCTTGGATGATGTGGACAATTTCCTAAAATTTATGAGGCATGCCTTATTTTTAGCAGTTTCTATAAATAACAGGGGTAATGGTCTTCAAAAGTGACAAGTGGTGGGCTCAATTTCTGACACATGGAAGAGTTTCATTGTAATGTGGAATCTACATGACGCATTCGAACGAGGTGACACTTCATAGAGAATATTTAACCAATCAAAACTAATATTTGTCACTAATTTCCTTCACTCACCATAAAACCACTTTCCCCTTCCACCCTAAACCTGCTTCTCTTATACCTACCCACTTATGCATCACTTTAATTTAATTTAATTTAATTTAATTTAATTAAAATGTCCCCTTTTACTTAATTAATCCCCTCACTTTCCCTAACTCAACCCACTTAGGCATATCATTTTATTTCAATAAAGTGTCCCCCTTTAATTTTTTAATTAATTAATTAAAGTGTTTCCTGCCTTTTTCCTAACTCATACGTACTACCTTTTTTTCCCACATGCTTAGCTTTTCTTTTAATATAACCTATGTCCCCGCCTTAATAAAATGTCCCCTTTTTTAATTAATTAATTAATGTGTCCCCTTTATTAACTCGTGTCTCCCCTTTATAAATGCATTCTTCCTTTAAAAAACCCACGCGATTTCCTTTTTAACTAAAGTCCATGTCGTATTTCCTTGTTGGGCCCATACGTCATCTCCCTTACACGTCACACTTTCCTCACGTGCATGATCCACTCCCTTCTGTCATCACCTTTCCACTCATTCGTAGATCCCTCACGTCTCACGTACTCTCCCTACGTCATCTGTCCTTCATGCGCAACTCACTCCACCTCATGCATCTACCTCCCATGCATGTGCATGACCCACTCACTCATCCACTTTAGCTCGTTCGCTCGTATCCTAGCGCATGCTCTCACTATGCCATCTGCCTCATACAATGCATATTCTATCCCCATGCACACTTAACTCCATCCATGTGCCATTCTTAACGCATTTCCTAACTCGTCTCCCAACTCTCTCATACATCCCTCATCCTCCACCTCATCCTCCCATTCGCTTCCAAGTTTCAAAAATCTACAAAAGTAGAGGGCTTGACCACAAAGATCCCTTTGCAGCCTTAAAAATAGATATTGCAATATATTCTCAGCTAGGTGAAGTCCTTATAGTGGGGGATTTCAATGCTAGAACTGCAGGTGAACAAG